>JAJOOO010020044.1:0-13671 GCA_029582685.1 Solanum piurae
CCCCCCCCCCCCCCCCCCCCCCCCCCCCCCCCCCCCCCCCCCCCCCCCCCCCCCCCCCCCCCCCCCCCCCCCCCCCCCCCCCATAATTAGTTCTTGTAAAGCACTCCAAGTGTATTGTTAGCAGAAACGTGAAAATAAAGAACAAGGAAGAACAACAATATTTAACGTGGTTCAGATATAAATGATCCTAAGTCCACCAAAGAACAACTGCACCAATATTTATTTCACTCTGCAAAGAATACAAGTGAAATACTATAAGAGAGAGAACATCAAATGCCTTAGAAGGTGAGAAGGCTGAGAGGATGATTTGAAAATGAATTAAGATCTACCTATTTATAGGAATGAATTCTTCATATTGATGTCATTCATGACATCACTATGTGTCAAAAATGTCAAGGTTAAACATGTGAAACCATTTTATGGTTTACTTAAATTTCACCTATCCAGATACTATCTTGACTTTTATTTTGCACTAATTATCTTCCTACCAAATCTTCATATTAATTCATCTTTCATTGAGTTTGATTCTACAAGAACCAAACCAATTCTTTCAATCTCCACCTTGGTTTGCGTTCCGAGCATGCGTATAAACAACTCTGGCCAAAACTTCTAAGCTCACTGGACAATCCCGTTGTAAGAAACAAGAAGAATCAAACCTTTGTTGAACATACTAGCTCCACCTAGCAGTTGTTCCCCCAGAGTTGCATCACTTGATGCATACTCCCGTCAAGTCCTTGCAGTGTGCAAACTTGGCAAGCCGGACTATCTTGGTCAACATGTCTACAGCGTTATCGTCTGTGATAACCTTCTCAACCTTGATAGCTCCCTCTTCTACGACGTCTCAAATAAAATGGAATCTGACATCAATGTGTTTGGTGCGCTCATGAAATCTTTGATTTTTAATCAAATCAATAGCACTTTGACTATCACATCTTAGAGTTGATTCCAACTGAATCAAACTCAATTCTGCCACCAAACCTTTCAACCAGATAGCTTCTTTCACTGCCTCTGTTGCGGCCATATATTATGCTCTGTTGTAGACAAAGCAACAATCGACTGTAAAGTCGATTTCCAACTAACGGCACTACCAACGAGAGTAAAGATGTATCTAGTTATGGACCTCCTTCTATCAAGATCCCCTGTATAGTTAGAATCTACATAACCAAGAATTGAAATACCTTCACTTTTCCAGAAGGTTAGGCCAACATCAGGAGCTCCTTTGAGATATCTCAATATCCACTTCACAGCTTCCCAATGCCTTTTTCCTGGATTTGCCATGTACTTGCTTACCACACTTACAGATTGAGCAATATCTGGACGTGTGCACACCATAGCATACATAATGCTGCCAACTGCGCTCGCATAAATAGCCTTTGACATATGCTCCACCTCATCCATAGACTGAGGCATTTGTAACTCTGAAAGCTTGAAATAAGAAGCTAACGGTGTACTTACAGGCTTGCTCATATGCATATTGAATCTCTCAAGAACCTTCTCGATGTACCTCTTTGAGAAAGATCTACAACACCGTCTTCTCTTGAAATCTCTATTCCAAGGATTTTCTTTGCAACTCCCAAATCCTTCATGTCAAATTCCTTGCTCAACAGTTTCTTTAAAATATTTATCTTTGTGATGTTGTTAGCAACAATAAGCATATCATCAACTTACAATAATAGATAAATCATAGAGTTACCAGACATTTTCTTGTTATACACACAGCTATCAAATGCACTCCTCGAAAATTCATGTGTAGTCATGTATGCATCAAACCTCTTGTACCACTGTCTAGGGGATTGCTTCAGACTATACAAAGACTTCTTCAGTTGGCATACA
This sequence comes from Solanum piurae, assembly GCA_029582685.1. NCBI lineage: Eukaryota > Viridiplantae > Streptophyta > Magnoliopsida > Solanales > Solanaceae > Solanum > Solanum piurae. The sequence continues at coordinate 1,834 of JAJOOO010020044.1, forward strand.
TGATCTTCTTTTCCCTCAGCTAGGAAATCTTCAGGCTGATCCATATAGATTGTCTCTTCTAGATCACCATGTAAGAAAGCAGTTTTGACATCAAGTTGTTGAAGCTCTAAATCAAATTGTGCAACCAATGCTAGTAGCACGCGAATTGAGCTATGTTTCACGACTGGAGAGAAGATCTCATTGTAGTCAATTCCCTTCTTCTGGATGAAATCCTTTGCAATTAATCTCGCCTTGAACCTAGCATCTTCCACTTCTGAAATACCCTCTTTCTTTCAGTAGACCCATTTGCATCCAACGGTCCTCTTCCCCTTTGGCCTTTTAACTAAGATTCATGTCTCATTTTTGTGAAGAGACTCCATCTCTTCCATCATGATAAACTGTCATTGTGCAGCATCTTTGCAAGAAGTTGCTTCAACATACGAAGAGGGCTCGATATCCTTAATCTCTTCTTCTGCAGCTACGAACGCATGTGCAATCAGATTTTCTTGCTCTATAAGATGTTCTGATTTTCGTATCTGCCTTTTGTCCCTTCCCTTCGCAATTGTGCATGGTTTATTGGCATCAAGTTCTTCAAGATCTGTATCTTTTGACTTATCAATTTGAGTCTCTTGATCATTTTCCTTGGTAAGTTCCACCTGCTCGTTGTTCTCATTTCTTGATAACTCCACAGAAACTTTACGAGGATCAAGTATAGAGGATTCATCAAAGGTAACATCTCTACTAACTACAAATTTGAGTAAGGACAAACACTAAAGTTTATACCATTTTACTCTATCTTCATACCCTACAAATATGGCCTTTTTAGCCCTTGGTTCAAGTTTTTCTTCATTAACATGATAATAAGCTGGACACCAAAATATTCGCAAGTATGAATAGCTAGAGGGTTCACCTGACCACACCTCATTCGGAGTCTTAAATTCAATCGTTGATGCCGGAGATCGATTGACAATATGAGAAGCAGTATGAACTGCTTCTGCCCAAAATACTTTAGACATCTTGGCTTGTAAGAGCATACAACGATCCTTCTCAAGAAGAGTTCTGTTCATTCTCTCGGCAACTCCATTCTGTTGTGGTGTATGTCTAACCGTCTTATGCCTTGCGATCCCATAAACCTTACAGAAATCATTGAACTCTTCACTGCAAAACTCCAAGTCATTATATGTGCGAAGATACTTCATTTTTCTCTCCATTTGTTTTTCAACCAAAATCTTCCACTCTTTAAATGATTCAAAAGCATCACCTTTTGTCTTCAAGAAATGCACCCAAACCTTTCGTGAAAAATCATCAATGAATATGAGAAGATACCTCTTTCCTCCCTTCGATGAAAGCTTAGAGGGACCACATAAATCTGAATGGATGTAGTCTAGCACCCCTCCCATTTTGTGCTTGCCAGTGCTGAAGCTGACCTTTTTCTGCTTCCCTAAGACGCAGTACTCACAAAATTCAAGTGTGCTGATCTTCTCACCATTCAAAAGATTGTGGTTGCTCAACATCTCCAATCCCCGTGCGCTCATATGACCTAGTCTCATGTGCCATATTTTTGCCTTGTCATCATTAGATAACTGCACTGTAGATGCATTTACAAAGCAAATAATGGTGCTTCCCGAAAGTGTGTAGAGGCCATCTTCCAGCTTGGCCTTCAACACAACTAAAGACCCTTTAGTCACTTTTATAGTTCCTCTTTCACTCATGTACTTGTAGCCTTGTTTATCCAAAGTACCCAGGGAGATCAATTTTTTCTTCAGATCAGGAACATGACAGACTTCTGTAATAGTCCTCACGGTTCCATCATGGCAGCGAACACAAACTGAACCAATCCCAACTATTTTACAAATTGCATTATTACCCATTAATACGGTTCCTCCACTTGTTTCATAACTGCTGGACCAATCTCTTCAGAATGTCATATGCAGAGTACAACCAGAGTCTAACATCCATTTATTGTCATAGACTCCACTATTGGATGATGTTGTTAGTATATAATCATCATCAGAATCATGTACTTGCTCAACAATGGATGCACTCGCCTTTTCTTTGGACTTTGACATAGGGCAATCTCGTTCAAAGTGCCCCTTCTTGTGACTGCCCCAACACTCCGCATTCTTTTTGTTCACACCAGACTTTGATCTGTACTTCGATTTTCTCCTTCACTGTTAGCTAGTACGACCTCTCACAAAGAGCCCACTAGTTTCGTCATATTTGTCTCCTTCAAAATGCATCCGCACATCACAAGAGTTAAGTGATTGCCACACTTGCTCAAGAGTGATAGGCTCTTTTCTATACATTATTGAATTCTCAATATCACGATAATTTGAAGTCAATGAAAATAGCAAAACACATACTAGTGTCTCCTCATCCTTTTTAATTCCAGCAGTCTATAAGTCCATCACAAGTTTGTTGAACGCATCTAGATGGTCCTGCAACAAAGTACCTGAATCCATCTTAAATGTGTGAAGACGATGTTGTAACAACATCCTTGTTGTCACTGACCGGTCCTGGTAAAGCCCTTCCAGCCTTTTCCATAACTCTTTGGCCGTCTCCTCGGTACTTGTACTCACTTCACAAAGTACGTTAGGTGCAAGGGACAGTTGGATTATACTTAATGCATCTCCTTAAATCTTCTCATTGTCGGAATCCGATGTGTTATCGGGATACTTTCCGTCAATAGCATGGATTGAACCTTTCATCCGCAGTAACGCCATCATCTGGATCTTCCAGATATTGAAGTTGTTGTGCCCACTAAATCTATCAATTTCAAACTTCATGGAACTCATTTTTACTTGTTCTTCCTTTTCTACTGTATTTTGAAATACAGAAAACCAAAGTAATTCTTTTCTGATGTGGAAGTTCAGACTATGCTGCAACCACAGAGCATACTCAGACAAAACCTTGGCTCTGATATCAATTGTTAGAGGAAATGTGAAAATAAAGAACAAGGAAGAACAACAATATTTAACGTAGTTTGGATCAAAATGATCCTACGTCCACCAAAGAACAAGTGCACCAATAATTATTTCACTCTGCAAAGAATACAAGTGAAATACTACAAGAGGGAACATCAAATGCCTTAGAAGGTGAGAAGGCAAGTGAGAGGATGATTTGAAAATGAATTAAGAGCTACCTATATATAGGAATGAATTCTTCCTATTGATGTCATTCATGACATCACTATGTGTCAAAAATGTCAAGGTTAAACATGTGAAATCATTTTATGGTTTACTTAAATTTCACCTACCAAAATACTATCTTGACTTTTATTTTGCACTAATTATCTTTCTACCAAATCTTCATATCTTTCATTGAATTTGATTCCACAAGAACCAAACCAACTTTTTCATGTGTGTTGAAATATGACTCCAAGAGGTGAGGTCAATTCATCATGTTTTGTCAATAAAATGGAAAGAGGACGAGGCTGCAAATTGGAGAGTAGCAAGTGACTGCTGACAAGTATGATCTCTACTTTTGCCTTGTTTTTTCCAAAAGGAATACCCACAATGGGGCCTCACCATAATCTTGACAAAACAAAATCTTCAATAAGATCTTAAGTACTCACTCACTATACTTGGGACAATATTTCAACGATCAATATTTTACAATTATTTCTTCATGCCATGTTTCAATTGAAATATAATGACATCCACCATGACTTGTAAGTAAATAGTCTCACCAACACGTAAGACAAATAACTATAGAAATAACATCAGCTAGCTATTTTAGGACGATTCGTTTAGACTTTAGCCAAATTTCACAAATTGTGGATCGTTCCTTCTTATTTCCTTCTTCAAACCTTTGAGTCTGATATTTTAATTTGTTAAAACTTCAAACCTTCAATCTGAAGTTGAACTATTAGAATTGAACATAACTCCTATCTTATTTTAGTTGCATTCGAACTTCATATTCAAATTTGAAATTTTAAATTCAAAGATCTGAAGTTTTCGCTAAACTTTAAAACTCTGTAAAATTTTAACTATTCCTTAATTAAAAGGTCCTAAAACGACTATTTGTACCCCTCTACCTAAATCAAATATATTTAATTTTTAAGATTCGAATTTTAGAATGATTAACCAAATAGATATGATAACAAATGAAATATTCCATTCAACTTAACAAAACTATGTACCAACATGTGTAGGTGTTCGCAGAACTAAACGACCATGTAGTGTTACTTTTAAGTCCAATCACTTAACTTTTGTCATGTGTCTAAATTGACTATTAGATTATTATTTTTTAGTGCTCGATATTATTGAAGCTCGATTAATTTATAGATTTGTTACTTATATCAGAGCACGACTAATCAAATTCACATAGCATAATTAGGAGCAATCGCTTTATATTAAAGATTATTTTCATATTCAAAGTTCGATGATCAATTATGTCTTTATTATTTTATGGATAACGCAATTTATTAGTGGAAAAAAATAAAGTCACCTACAACCACTTAAAGTTGTTTCCATAATTCACTTGAACACCTCAGGCTTGTACCTATTGAACACCTATCTTATTCAAAACATGTACCCATTAAGTATTTTTTGATATGTCATCAAAGGTGTATTACCCTCTTGAGAAGCGGGTGAAGCAAAAAGAAACATTCGTACAAGCCATTCAAATATTGACATGTCAACATTTTAAAAGTTGAACAAAAATCTAAATAGAAAAAGTAAATGAAAAGAAAATATTTGGCAGTCTTCTTCGTCAAAATTTCACACCACCTTAATCTTCCACCTTTCTTCACCAGCCCAATCTTTCTGTCATTGTTCTACCTTTGTTAGGATATATACTATTAATCATATGTTAAGATATAATATTTATTATAGAATAAATATTTGCTTAGTTTTAATAGATCATATATTCGTTTATGGTGTTTGTTTACTTATATAGTAGTGATTTAGTGTGTATAGTTTTAGCTTATACACAGAGGATTAAATCATCGGCTCTTATAAGTATAAAGTTTTTTGTTCACAATCTAGGATGGAAATTGGACATGCCATCGGTACGATTGTAGCACAAGATTATATGTAATTTATTTTGATTATGGGAACGGTATAGTTTCAATTTCTTGTGCTAGTGCATTTTGTATGTGTTGAACGGGATCGAGTAGAGATAGTTGTTTTAGACTGACTGACAAAAACATATTCTCTAAACTATTAAATGTACTTATATTATTAATCCTGATATAACTAATATGATCTGTATTTATTAATTAGCGTTTTGATTTATTAAAAGGTGAGATTTTGAGATGGGTCAATATGCCTGGTAAATTGGATGATAATAACATATATTGGTGAAATAATAAGTTAGTTGATGGAATCCATGTCTCGTTATAGAGATTGATTGATATGCCTTTTTGAGAAACTTATAAGTTTTCATCGTGTCAAACCTTGCAAGTGGATTTATGAATCCGACACATGAAATAAATTAATTATTTGAATTATTTCCATAATAGGAAGCCTCAGTAATTAATTTTGTGGTCCCTACAGTGCCCATATTTAACTAGAACTCATAATCTTATTTCGAAGCAAAAAGAAGAGGAAGTGCATTGGTTTTGGTAAAACAAAAGACTAACGTGTGTTTTTCTGTTATTCAAGAAAACTGGGTTTTCTTCTCCTTTTTGGACTGGGATGAAATCTCTATAAATAGAGATTCTCCTAACCTAGAAAAAAGATGATTAGTTTTCTATTCGATACTTGTCCACCCAAGTATTGAGAGAGTTCGGATGTGAACTTGGGATCACTGTAGAAGACCATAGCTATTATCTATCTAGTGGAATCGCTTGAAGGTATCTGCTCACGCTTTAAAAGGTATTTATCAAATTATATTTTAGCAAGTTTATATGTTATAGCATAAACGGTATTAATTATCTATTATTCATATAAGTAGTAAGATTCTAGTATGTTTTCGTTGTGCATATAGTTTTCCAACAATTGGTATCAGAGTCTTTCTTACATCTAAATAGATACATAAAGAATATATATACGTGTGCATATATACATGTTTCTAGATTTATGCTCGATCTTGTCGAGAATCAGTTTTAAAATCACGTTATTTAACGTCGGTTCTTGCAGGAACACGGTATTGGCATGACATCTTCGACTTTAATTTTTTGTTCAATTGTTTGACATGAAAAAGAATATGGAGGGTGTGTTGGCTGATTTTGTCATACAGATAAAAGCAAAATAGGCATGCAGTCTTGAATATATTGACAAAATAGGCAGATTTTTAGGTGGGCTTTTGTATTGACAAAGTAATATGTTCCCTTTTTTGTTCACAGTAATTTTCAATGGTTCAAGATCCTCGATAATCACATATTTGAATAAGATGACTACAATTATATGGGCATTAATCTTTTTTCGCGGCGTTCATATATATTAAAGAATTTTATAATTAACAAATAATTACCATTAAAGTGGTTTGTTTATTTAGAATTATTAAAAATTCTTAATGTTTTATGTATGTGAGATAAAAATACATGAATTGAGAATTATGATTAATAAATAAGATTCGGCCAAACACATATGCAGATTCTTAAACTTGTCCCTAAATTTCATTTTGACACTTCAACTCAACTTTATTCCATTTTTACCCTTCAACTCTAATTCTTATATTCCATTTTGACACTTCTTTCCAAAGAATCAACAAAGTGGATGTGTGTACTTCACATGGCACAATAACCAATTAAAAACACATACACAACTCCTCTAACTTGCCCCATTTTTCATTTTGTCATGTTAACTTAGCCTTGTTCCATTTTAATCATTCAGCTCTATCTTCTATAGTATCATTTAAACACAAAATACTAAATTTATGATTTCTTTATTTTTATTTATGTTCTTCATTTTCATTTTAAAAATCAACGTCATATCTTCTTCTTTTTTTAAATAAAATAATGGATGAACATCATTTTTTTTTTAAATATATATTTTTTAGAGTTTTTGTACTTTATTGTGTGAAAAAATAATCGACGAAAGTGTGTTGGTTTTTTTTTTTTAACAATTAATAAAATTAAATAACACAACATTTTTTTTCATATCTAGTCTATTTGGACTAACTCAAATATCAGCTTTCTAATTTTTCATTCAACTAAATACGAGTAAAAAAAAAACTCATGTTCATTGCTAATTAATAACACTACAAAAAAAGGTTGAAACTCGATAGACTTCGTTGGGTTGTCATTGATTTTCTTAAGAAAGAAAATTGACGCACTTTCGTCGGTTATTTTTCACGCAAAAATATAGGAAAACTCTTAAAAAGAAATTGTTACTTTTAAAAAAAAATCAATGATCATCCGTCAATTTTAATTTTTAACAATAACTAACGGATGAACGCAAATTTTTAAAATGCAAAATTGCAGTTGAATAAAATATATAGAAATAAAGAAATCATAAAATTAGTATTTTGTGTTAAATGGTACATAAAAAAATAGAGTTGAAGGGTAATCTTTTATTATTTTTTTGTCTTTCACTCTCTTAGAGAAAGTGTGATGCACACACTCTGCCACATCACTTAGAAGTGCCAAAATGAAACATAAAAATTGGTGTTGAAGGGTTAAAATGGAACAAGGTTGAGTTGGAGCTCCAAAATGAAATTTAGGGACAAGTTTAAGGGTCTACATATGTGTTTGGCAATAAAATTCATTAATGTGATCTATTTATTTGAGTCATTGGAATATGTTCAATGTATCATGTATGGTTTGTTCTTCATAAATGTATACTAGTAAAGGTTTGTTTACTCGAAAGGAGATTTACCTTTAGATACTAGCAACACTTAAATTAATTCATGAGAAGAGATATTAAAGATTTTCACCGGTTCAAAGGGAGAAATATGATATCTTGAATTCTCAAGTGTATTAATTGAGAGAACAATATATTGTAAAGAGGTTAGTTGTGTGTCTAAGCTGAACGACACGACACAAGTATGTTTTGTGCTCATGAGATAATTATTAAAAGAGAATGAAAAATTGAATCATGTTATTTTAGTCATTAACTATGCTTAAAACGGTTATTTTTCAAATTTGGTCATAGTTTAGGTGATCATGATTTTTTATGATCTCTGGTTGACTTGAAATTTGATGATTCCATTTAAAATCGTTTAAAATGGGTTTTAGGTAGTTTGCCAGATTAAAATTTGATTTGAATATGATAAGATCATTCTTTATGTCTGTTATGTTTATGTTAAATTTGGAATTTGATTACACATGGTTATTTAATATGAATTGATATGTGATAAGAATGTAGGTCACGTCATATTGTTTTAATTCCTAAAGTACTTAAATTATTTGATTTGAATTTGGTCATAGCTTTGGAAATAAATTTTTTATAGACTACAATTGACTAGAAATTCGGTAAGTTCATTGGTAATGACCTAGTAAGAAAAGTACTCATTGCTATGTGGTTATATTTTTTTGAGGTCATTAAAATGATTTTAAAGTTGTTCTTTGAAATTAAATGTGATTGAGTATGAATGACATCCTTTATATCGGTTTTATTTATGTTATATGTGGTACATGATTACACGTGATGAGTTAACATAAATTGATATATGATAAGGATGTAGATCTGATTATTTTCCTCAAATAGTTTGAATCTGAATTTAATCATAGCTTTGGAGATAAATATTATTTTTGAACTCTGATTGATCTGAAATTCGGTAGGTTCATCAGAAACGATCAAATATAAAATACTCATTGTTATGAAGTGATTTGGCAATTTGAGGTCGTTTAGATAATGGTTTTAGATATTTCTTTGTATTTTGAAAATTAATTTTAATGAAAAATTACTCGAATAAGATATAGTGGTGATAGAGACTATTCTCTATGGTCTTCATGACAAAATTTTAGTGAAGTATTAAGTTCATGTGTTGGCTTAGACCTTCTTTCCTATCGGATGAAATTAATACAAGTCATTACAATTTAATCTCTAGTTTTGATTATCTGTATTGACTCTCCCTATCTGAGTAATATTTGATTGAATCAATGGATCTAGGGATAATGATATTCACTTGACCTAAATTAACATATACTCTCCATCTGAGTTAGCTTTTGTTCTAAATTTGTTGAAGTGAATATCTGACACCACATATGTATGTTGCATGAATAGTCATTTTTTCATCAAAATTTATTGTTCAAGATGCATTGATATCTATGAGGTGTGTTTTGAATTTTAATATGCAATGTATACATAAACATGTTGTTTCTTTTGGAATTTTAGAATTTTGTTCTTTATTCTTAATTCATGTATGTATTTCACAAAATGATGATATATGATGAGAATTACTGAGCGGGAAAATCTTAAATTCTATTTTTGCCAAACAATAGAATAAAAAAAAAGAACTCTGATTGATCTTAAATCTTAAGTTCGAATTTCAAATTGATCATAGTTTTGAAATTCGAATAAAAAAAAAGAACTCTGATTGATCTGAAATTTGGTAGACTCATAAGAACGACCTAGTAAGAAATTAATTTTTTTTGGATCGTTATATGAATTTTTTGGTCATATTTGATTAAATAGTAGTGAAGTATTAGTTTTATGTGCTGGCTTAGACCTTCCTCCCTATCGGATGAAATTGATACAAGTCACTATGTATTTAATCGTCTAGTTTTGATAATCTGTATAAACTCTCCTAAACATAGTAATATATGATTGGAGTGAATAATCGGTCATTGTACATGTGTATTGCATGAGTAGTTCTCCAATCCCATCGATTGGCTATTCGAGAGGCATGGATATATATGTATAAATGAGCCCTGAATTTTGTTATTTAGGATTATTCGAAATATTATGATCTATTTAATGTATTATATCACATATTCTCAATAGACTTTACGCACCCACTTAGTACTACTTAAGCTTTTCTTTTGGTAGAGATAATATTAATTCAAAGAATGCATTGCACATGTACCTTATGTTAGAAGGAATTATTTTCAGTTTCTAACTAGATAAGAGATGAGTATTTAATATATTTGTTTGTAACTCTCCTATCATTGAGTTTGGTGAATATTTTATTTCTTTTGATATATTGATGCGTGATTTTTTTATTAGCATTATCTCTCATGAATTGAATTATATTAATCTGTCTCATAAGGAAAATATCTTTTAAATTGAATGAAACTTATTTGTACATTAACGTCTGAGTCATTTATTCTGAATAGAATTTCAAGGTTGGTTAATGGATGGACATAACAGTTCATTGAAAGTGAAGTCACTTCCAACATGTGAGTCTTGTTTAGAAAAAAAAATGACTAAGAGATAGTGATAAGTTATAATTAATCTATTCTGATTTGTGTGGTAAATGAGCATTTGGGCAAGAGGTGAATTTGAGTATTCTGAGTTTTCAAGAAGGTTACTCATGAGATGAATATGTTTTTTGATGTTTTGTAAGTCTAAATGTCTTGATAAACTGATCAAAATATTTAAGACACATGAAAATAACATCATGAAAAATATATAAAGTCACTGCAATTTGATTGTAGTGACGTAAACCTCTCAGCAGAGCTCATGAGTCACTTATCTTATAGAATAATTGCATTTCAATTGTCTACACCAGACACTCTATAATAGATTGGTGTAGAAGAGAAAAGAAGTAGACTTTTATGAAGATGATAAGATTAATTATTGACTTATTATTAGTTATTTTGTTTCTTTTGGGATAGGTTCTAATTAATAACTACATATCACATTCTGAATTCAATTTCTTTCAAATCAGTACCTTGAACAACTATAGAACTAGTTGAATTTGATGTAAGTCTAATCTGTGAGTGTGACATGTTCAGTTATAGGATTGTCCAGCACATGTGCTGAGTGGGACAATAAGAAAATTGGAATTAAGAACGGAATGTGTGTGTTAATTGGATATCCTAAAGAATGAAAGAAGGTTTATTATAGTGTCCTAAAGAAAATAAGGCAATTGTTAACACAACTGTCTGATTTCTAAAATAGGATCATTTAGTAAACCATGTTCCTAGAAGTAAACTAGTTTTACAGGAATTGAACAAAAAAATAACAAATAAGTCAATTGTAAATTCAGACGCTCAAAAACATCTAATCGTTATATCAAAAATGACGTTCCATTGCATTTAAGTAGTGGGAGAAACGTTACTAAACATAAGAAAACTACTACCTCAAGTAGTGAAAGTGATGTTGAGAAAATTAAAGAACACTACATGAAAAGTTGTTAATATTTCAATATCGAAAGATTTTGAAGAAAATATTAAAACTCAAGATCATGAAAGTGTGATAATGTAGTAATGGGAGAATCATAGCGAAGATTGCTTTGTTTTGTATGCTTGAGAGAACTTTTATTATAGATTTTCTGAAAAGAAGTACACCCTTGAAAGGTTTCATGAGAAGCTCTCTCCAGATATAGTACAAAATCGTTTGTTACGACGAAGCACTACTAGACAAAATTGCATGAGAAAATAACTGGTAAATTTCTTTTGATTAGAAATAAAGAAATGCTTGTGAAAGTTGTAAATGCATAGTTAAGAGTCTAAGTGGGAGATTGTTAGGGTATATACTATTAATCATGTGTTTAGACATAGTATTCTAACAATTTTCAAGATTAAACATCTAAGTGAGAGATTGTTAGGGTATATACTATTAACCATGCATTTAGATATAGTACATTATAACAATTGTGATGGTTAAAAGTCTAAGTGGGAGATTGTTGGGATATATACTATTAACCATATGTTAAGATATAATATTTATTATAGAATAAATATTTGCTCAGTTTTAATAGATCATACATTCGTTTATGGTGTCTTTTTACTTATATAGTAGATGATTTAGTGTGTAGAGTTTTAGCTTATACACAGAGGATTAAATCATCGGTTCTTATAAGTAT
>JAJOOO010020046.1:0-15330 GCA_029582685.1 Solanum piurae
ATGTTTTTGTCAGTCAGTCTAAAACAACTATCTCTACTCGGTCCCGTTCAATACATACAAAATGTACTAGCACAAGAAGTTGGAACTATACCGTTCCCGTTCAATACATCCTAGATTGTGAACAAAAAACTTTATACTTATAAGAACTGATGATTTAATCCTCTGTGTATAAGCTAAAACTCTACACACTAAATCATCTACTATATAAGTAAATAGACACCATAAACAAATATATGATCTATTAAAACTGAGAAAATATTTATTCTGTAATAAATATTATATCTTAACATATGATTAATAGTATATATCCCAACATTTATGAGATTATTTTTCTGGTATTTTGAACTCTCATTTATATAGAAGAGTGCTTATTATTCTGCTAGCTGGTCATGATGCTGATATTACCATTTTTATGGATATTGTTAAAAATTCATTACCAACTTAGTTAATATCTAACACATTTCAAGAATAAGAATCTAGAATATTTTAGTGTTGTAGAGAATTATAGGAAGATCTTTAGAATGAGTGTCATAGAGAAAAAAGCCTAGAAATGTTTTAGAATAGAGTAGTTTTAGAATTAGATAGTTAAAAGAACATTCTAAAATAGAGTAGAAACTATCATTAGTTAGATTCTTTCAATACCATCTATAAATAGGCGTGATTATTTGAGTTGTAACCAAGTAAAAAAGAAAACAAAGTAAGTTAGCAAATAAAAAAACAAGAGTGAGTGATAAGTAAAACGAGTTAAAGCGAGTTTGTGACTTACTTTACACATGTTTGATATTATACACATAAAATATACATTTATTGTTTGTTGTCTGTTGAGTTTGTGACTTGCCTAACACATGTTTGTTTGATAAGTATACATATGACTTGAATGCAATTATTATTTGAAATCATATCCAAACAGATATTCTAAGGAGAGATTAGATACTCAACATATATCATAAACATCAATTTTTTCTTTTAATACATCACAAATATATATGTATATATATCTCCTCTTATAGAAGTAATAATGCAACATTTTTATTTAAAAAATTAGCATAGTTAACGAGCATAAATAGATACATATATAATCTATTTTTGCTTGTTTAATCATTCTGAGAATTACTTTTAAGGAGTAACTTGAAGAATTACTTTTCCAACATTCGAGCTATTAAATAGAGATGTTAAACTCTCCAAAAAGCTCTCAATACCATTATAGATTTTGTGCTTGGACTTTATTTTGCCTTCTTTCAAGTGAACTTCCATCTCCTTTATAAATTCCTCAAAGTGATTAAAATAGGAAGGCACCATAAACCCTTTCATCATAACTTCTTTACCCACCATGTTCAATAAATTCCTAACTCCTTTTCTTTCTGTCCAAACCTACAAAGTCCACGGATTTTTTTTTATAGATATGTCGAGCCAGTAAGTTCCGAATACTAGATATATAATTATAAAATATAGAACAAAAATATCTTGTTATACTCGGATATCATTCCACAAAGTGCAATACGAGCTCTATGTTTGACGTGATTAAGGACAGCCTCAAGCATTTTACCACCAACATTGTCAAAATATACATCAATTCCATCCGGAAAATATCTATAAAAAAATAATGTAAATTTTAAGTTATAGTAAGTATTATTAATCCAAAATAAGGGGGAAAAAAGGCTACAAAAATCAAAATAGTTTACTTGGTTAATGCAGCATCATAATCTGTCTCTATACGGTAATTAAAAGCTTCATCATACCCACACTCTTCTTTCAACAACTTCACCTACAAAAAGATCAAAATATCAATATACGATAATTTGAATATTTATTTTCAGTACAATGGAAAAGTAAAAGTGAGCAGTTCGACAGAGTTATACCTTATGATCAGAGCCTACACTTCCGACAACTCGACAACCTCTAACTTTGGCTAGCTGTCCAGCTATGATTCCAACTCCTGCGGCTGCAGCCGATATGTAAACATTTGATCCCTCTTTAGCATTTCCAATCTTTTCTATGCCCACCCACGCTGTCATTCCAGGCATTCCTATGTAATATACATGTATACCAAGGTAAATTTAAAAGATAATCATTGTCGATGTTTTTAAAAGCTTTGTTGGGACTCGTCACGGGATGGGGCTCTAGCGAAACGCTCTGAGACTCAAGTGTGAGACTTATTTCTGTAAAACTTACATCCTAGCCCAATTGTACGTCCTAAGCATGCACAACGCCCAATAGATCTTATACAAATTATGTTTTAAATTCTTTAGTTAACATTATTGACCCTCATAATTCTTGAATAAATGAATGATAATTAATTTTTTGTTTTAATTTATAGAAATAAGAAGATGAAGAGTAGTAACTCAAATAACAAGTAGCAGTATCACCTATTTACTATTTCAAAAAACTGTGAAGGTGATTATATATTATGTAACATTTCTTTTAAAAGTACATAGCTAAATTTTACTTTTTCACTTATCATTGATCTTTATGTTTTTGTCCTATGGAGTGTTTTCAAAAACATTTTTGGGATGAGTTTCGGGGTGGGGTGTACCAAAAACGTTCCAGGGCGCAAATTGAAGACGTAGATCCATATGACATAAGTTCTAGAATTTGGGGCGTAAGCCTCGAGCATAAAAACGTAAGCTCTGGTCGTAAAAACGTACGCTATGGGGGTTAATTATATTTTTGTTTTTAAACCTTCTTTTTTCTTTAAATCTTATTTTTTATTATTGGTGTAATGATATTTTTCTCAAATAGTAATTATAATGCTTTTTGTCTTCATTATTGGTTATTAACACCTTTTTCAAATAAAAATCATAATATCTTTTCTATATATTATAAGTTATTTATTAAAAAAATATTTATAAAATTATTGGAAGTTTTACTTCTTGTTTTCTTAGTAATAAAATTATAAATATAAATATGCATGAAATTATGCTCTGTAGATCCATGAGACTTACCCCTGTGTCTTGAGGCTTACGCCTCGCCCCATACGATATAAAACGTCTCGCCTCACGCCCCACCTTTTAAAACATTGGTCATATGCCTCAAATTTTTCATATTTTATTTAGCTATTTAAAAGTAATTTTATTTTTATTCATGATAGAGTGATGTTTTTATTATAATTGGGGTGAAAATTGTATAGTAGATAATACTATAATTTTAGAAAAAATGATTCTTTTATTGTTAGAAAATCAAGATATTAGATTATTTATACTTGTATAATAACGTCAGAAATTTTATTTTTCTATGAGTTTCCTTCCGATCATGTTTGTAATTATTTCAAACTATTGATGTATTTTTATAATTTTGTGTTATTATATTACTATACTATAGATCGTAAATTAAAAATTTAAAGATTCATAAAGCTTACGCCCCACGTCTCGAGGCTTACACCTCACCTTATGCCAAGTAAAACGAAAAATTCAAAAGGGATGAGGTGAGATATATACCTAAGGAACTAAGATAATCCGGCAAGGCAACGTCGTCGTCAGGCTTAATTTTCTGAAGCAAATTAGAAGGCAGAACACCAAATTCAGAAACAGGGCAAAAACGGCTCATTACTATTTCTCCCTCTGAAAATTTGGCGTCCTTAGATCGAACCACCTTCCCTATTCCAAATGCTCTCATCACCTGCAATTTTTCATATATTATAAAAAAAATTGTATTCGATCAAACTAAGATATATAAATTGAAACAAAGTGAGTACGTAATACACCTGTCCGAGTGGAATTTTAAAAACAAACTTAATATTTTTTTTGGGGGGTGGGGGGCTGGTAGGGGTGAAAAAATGAAATATTCAAGTTGAAAATATTTTTTAAAAACAAAATTAATTTTTTTTTTGGGTGGGTGGGGGGGAGAGGGGGCTGGCGGGGGAGGGTCGAGGGTAGGGGTGACAAAATAAAAATTTGAAGTAGAAAATATTTTTTAAAAAAAACTTAATTTTTTTCTTGAAGGGGGTGAGGGGGCTGGTAAAGAGGGATGATGGGGGGCGAGAGTAAGGGGGTTAAAAAAAATAAAAAATTGAAATTAGAAATATCTTTTAAAAACAACTTTTAATATTTATTTTGGAGGTGGTGGTGGTAGGGGGTTGGGGGTAGGGGTCAGGTGGGGTAAAAAAAATGAAGTTAAAAACATTTTTTGAAAACAAGCTTTAATTTATTTATTTTTTGGGAGGCGAGGGTCGTTTGAGGTAGAGACAAAATAAATTGATTTTTTCAACCAAAAAAAAAGTAATTTGAATTGAAAGACAGTTTTGGAAAATATTTTCCTCAAGTTTTGAAGGAAAGTCATTTTCCTTAAATTTGAGGAAAATGAGTTAATTTGAAAAACATTTTCCAAAACATTAACTCAACCAAACATGAGAAAGTTGGAAAACAATGTTTTCCTTCATATCAAACACACCCTTAATCTGTCACAAATATAATCAAACATTATTATATAATATATCTCCTCTTATAGAAGTCATACAACATTTTCATAAAAAATATTTAGCAATAGTAAACAAGCATAAATAGATACATATATGGTCTCAATTATGAAAATTACTTTAAGGAGTAACTTGAAGAATTACTTTTCCAACATTCGAGCTACTAAATAGAGATGTTAAACTCTCCAAAAAGCTCTCAAAACCATTATAGATTTTATACTTGGACTTTATTTTGCCTTCTTTCAAGTGAACTTCCATCTCATTTATAAATTCCTCAAAGTGATTATAATAGGAACCAACCATAAACCCTTTCATCATAACTTCTTTACCCACCATGTTCAATAAATTCTTAACTCCTTCTCTTTCTGTCCAAACCTACAAAGTCCAAAAAAATAATTTATATGATGATCAGTAAGTTCCGAATACTAGAACAAAAAATACCTTGTTATACTCGGATATCATTCCACAAAGTGCAATACGAGCTCCATGCACTACAACATTTTATGTCTACAACGACCCTAGAAAAGTGTGGCCTAAACTATGAAAAAGTGTGGCCTTTGATAAAAGGCCACACTTTTTTACTTTAAGCCACGCTTTTCTAGGGGTGGCCTAATGGAGCGTAACCTTAGAGTTTAGGCGACACTTTTCAAGTGTTGCCTTATCAGCTACGCTTAAAAGCGTAGCCTAAAGGCAAAATGGCCACGCTTTGCAGCTACACTTAAAAGTGTTGCCTTATCAGCTACACTTTCCAGCGTTGCCTGAAAGGCAAAAAGGCCACGCTTTGCAGCTACGCTTAAAAGTGTTGCCTTATCAGCTACACTTTCAAGCGTAGCCTAAAAGGCTAAAAGGCCACACTTTGCATCTACGATTAAAAGTGATACCTTATCAGCTACGCTTTCAAGTGTGGCCTTTGCTTTCATATTGCCCACAATTAATAAGTGTTGCCTTTTCTATCTTATGTATGACAACACTTTGAAGTGTAGTCCTTGCCCATGTGCATACCACAATTTACAGTCTTATGGCTACACTTTTAAGTGTGGTAATATTATTTTGGCTATAAAAAAATTATATTCCACAATTTCTAATTAAAAAACACCAATATTGTTTTGCAATAAATAATCTCAAGCATTAAATTAGCTAATAAGTAATTCAAATTTATATTCACCATAAACTTCAAAAGATAGTATGTCTTGTGTACATACATACACATACTTATAAAGCAATATTCTAAATATGTGTACACAATAGTTCAAAAAGTACTCTCACAATAGTTCAATATATTCTAGCAATGAATATATTTCACAAAATCAAATATAATGTATTCAAACTTTAACAATAGTTCAAAAACTCTTCATCATCTACTTCAATGGGATCAAATTGACTTGCGGCGACCCTTCAAATTTGATCACCTCCATTTCCCTACATAAATCAGATTGCAACAGTTATAGAAGAGGCAAGAAGTTCCAGATTGCAGTAGCTATAGAACAACAAATCAGATTGCAGATTGCAGCAGTTATAGAGAATAACAAATTTGCAGATTGCAGATTGCAGATTCCATATTGCAGCATGCAATTCCAGATTGCAGCATGCAATTCCAGATTGCAGCATGCAGATTCCAGATTGCAGCATGCAGTTTCAGATTGCAGCATGCAGTTTCAGATTGCAAATTACAGATTCTAGATTACAACATGCAGTTCCAGATTGCAAATTATAGATTCCAAATTGCAGCATGCAGTTCCTGAAAGATACTTCTATGCAAGTTGAACATTCATTTACATATTGTATATACATAACAATAAATGAGACCAAAGCATATAATCACATGACATTGAATTAGCTCAGGTCAATACTTTAACAAAGATGTATTCATAAACAAACAAATATCATAACTGAGATTCTCTTTACATGAAGAAAACTGGACATTTGCAGACAACCAGGCAAATAAAATTGATCAGGAAAATCTTATTCAATCACACAATATCTTTTGGATGAAGATTCATTCTAATTCTCATTTCTTTCAAATCATACCGAGCTTTTGCATGATCTTTTGTTTTGCCAGGAATATCCAAAAGAGTTCCAAGTATGCTATCAACTATGTTCTTCTCTATGTGCATTACATCAAGGTTGTGGCGTAACAAGTTGTGCTGCCAATAAGGTAATTCAAAAAAGATTGACCTTTTTTTCCATGGGCCATCATTTGACTTCTTTCTCTTCTTTCCAAACACATTTTCAAAATCTTGTAAGCTATTAAGCATATCAGTTCCTTTTAATAAAGGTGGAGGAGGCCTGAATTCAATTTTTCCATTGAAAGATCTTTTGTTAGATCTCCATGGATGATCCATGGGTAGAAAAATACGATGATCCATATAACTCATTTTCCGACTATGCTTAAGATAGCGAGAATTAGTGTTATAGTTACAACAAGGGCAAGCAAACTTTCCTTTTGTACTCCATCCAGACAACATAGCATATGCAGGAAAGTCATTGATTGTCCACATAAGAGATGCTCGCATTTCAAAAGTTTGATTTCTTGAAGCATCATATGTTTCAACCCCAGAATCCCACAACAATTTTAACTCATCTATCAATGGTTGTAAGTAAATATCAATGTCATTTCCAGGTGATCGTGGCCCAGGTATAAGTAAAGAAAGTATAGAATATTCAGATTTCATGCGCATACAAGGCGGCAGATTATACTCCATCAACATAATTGGCCATGTGCTATGAGATATACTCATGGTTCGAAATGGATTGAACCCATCACTTGCTAATCCAAGTCTCACATTGCGAGAATCTAGTGCAAAATTTGAATGCAACCTATCAAAATCTTTCCATGCTTGACCATCAGCAGGATGCCTTAACTTTCCATCTTTAGAACGCTCTTCGTCATGCCACCTCAAAGAATTTGCCGTCTTTGAGCACATAAATAACCTTTTGGGTCTATGAATTAATGGAAAGTGTCTCAAAGTCTTTGTTGAAACTCGATGTGATTTTTTAGAAGGCTCAACCTCACTATCAACTTCAGGATTTTTAATATATCGTGAAGCTCCGCAAGTATGACAAAATTCATCATGCTTATGATCATTCCTAAACAACATGCAATCATTTGGACATGCATCAATTTTCTCATAATCAAGACCAAGATTCTTAACCATAGACTTGGTTTTATTGTAAGACGGAGGAATGTTCAACTCGGGCATCGCCTCTTTTAATAACTCTAAAAGAGAAGTGAATGATTTATTGCTCCATCCATGTAGACATTTCAACAAATATAAACGAAGTGTGAATGATAATTTAGAGAATCCTGTACAACCAGGATATAATTCTTGGCTTGCCTCTTCAACTAAGTTATAGTATTTCTTGGCATCTTCATTTGGACCATCATAAACTCCTTCGACCTGTGAAACATCTCTAAATTTATCATTCAACAACCCATCAATATCATCACGTGAGTAATCCATATCATCGTCAACATTCAACTTGATATCCCATTCCCCGTGATTGATCCATCTAGTATAACCTTTAACAAATCCATAGCATATTAGATGATCATACACTACATTCCTTCGAGTCCAACGAATATTACAACATTTTGCACATGGACACTGAATTTCCTCTCCTTGAGGATCTCCATAAGAGTAAGCAAAATCTAGGAATGATTCAACACCATCAATATACGGTTTACTATACCTTGCTAAATCCATCCAATCCTTGGATGGGATATTTGAATTTCTAGAAGAAGATATCAATATTTAATCTTACAGTAACAATCATTAAATCATTAACTACTTCACAAAAAAGTTTTAAAAGTCATGAGTAAGTTATCAGAATCAGGTGTTATGAGATGATAAAAGTTTCTTACCTAGTCATGGCGCTTGTGCTATGCCAAATCAAACCTTGAATCCTCCACAAATGTTTCTGAATGTTGATTATACTTCTAAGGAAAAATAAGTAAAATTAATAGGATACACACAATTAAGAAAGAAAGTAAATTAATAGGATAGACACAATTAAATGAACTAATCAAGATTAAGAAATTCTATCGAGAAGCAGGTTCAAGTTGTAAACAACATTTTAAAGAAGTTCAAACACTTTATTTAGAAGACCAAAAGTACAATATAGTGTGAAATTTTTTTTTAGCTTTTTAAAACAATGTCCAAAATTTTAAAATCTCATTCTTGTGCACACCCAATAAGAGAAGTATCAAACATCTACTACCATGTTTAAACATTCAAGCAAACATTACAATGATCCTATAATAGATAGTCGATCACACCAAAAAACTTAAAGTTTTGTAGAGTTTATTCATTCTAAGTTTTCCCTGACCTGAAGCAAGATTAGCTATAATCTTGGATCCTAAAGGGTGAAATATTACTTATAGAAGGACTGTGAATAAGAAGAAGTTGTGAAATTTTTCAAGACTCTAGAAGTGTTCAAGGCTTAACAGAACCCTGTGATAAGGTTTACTGGAAACCTAATTTTAAAAAGAGTTCATTAATTTTACTTCAAGTGTTATGTAGCCTTCCAAGTTCTAAAATTAGGAAGAAAACAATTAACACGATCTAAAGCAAGCAAGTTGAACCAGATTTTAAGGCTAAAGTTGACTGCATTTTACAGAAGGAAAAATACGCCCTAATGAATGTTATATGTGCCATCAGACAATGTTGGAGAGTCCTAGGCATCTATTTTTGCACTGTAAAGTAGCAGCTGTCATATGAAGTGTGTTCTTATCAGTTTTCTTATCTACTGCAGTTAACTGCCAGGACTCATCCTATAATCTGAAACTGCCAAGACTACCAGTTCACTCAGCATCCTTCATAAAAAATACTATAATCTGAACCTATGCACCTCCCTTATTCAGAAACATACCATTCATATTCAACCATTCTGCATCAGAGTTCTGCCTTTTGAACCTTGTTCACAGGCAGTCTGACAATGTCCAATAGCAGAACAAAGTTCTGCCTCCTGAACCCTTTCTTATTCATTTCTTTTGTGTTCTGGTTTGTATAGAAGTTTGTTGCTTTGGTATACTGAGTTACAATATTTATTTGGATTTTTTTAGTCTTGTTAGAAATTTACAAGAAAATAGAAAATGTACATTACTTGTTGTACTGGAGAAGCTTAAGTGGAGTGACATGAATAGTAAGGAAATATATACTCGAATTCTGGCTCAACTGAACCAATTTTAATTTCAGATTCTAATTCTAGCTCTTCAGGCAGTGTGAAAAAGGAACAATTTCATTCTTATAATGACTCATTTCATAACATTTTTTGCACAAATGATTCATCTGTTCCAAGCAACCTCAAGTCATTTACCTACAATGAACTGAAAAATGCAACTAGGAACTTCCAAGCTGATAGTCTTCTTGGCGAATGAGGTTTTGGTTACGTCTTTAAAGGATGGATAACAGATTGCAGATTTGCGAATTTACAGATTGCAAATTGCAGATTTGCAGAATGCAGATTTATAGAAGATTGCATAAGAAGATTGCAGTAGCTATATCCAACTCGAAGTCCACCTCAGGCCAAAGAACATGGGCAGCAGGAGAAATATCCAAAGATACTCTAATGCTGACATGTAAATAAAGATAGCAGGCACACCAAACAAAGCATGGAAAAAGTAGAAACTCAACTCCAACAACACCAAGACACTCGACTGCAGACAGGTAAGTCTCATAACTATGCTTCTAGTCAAGTTGGTAACACTAATTCTGAAACTCAGGTTGTAACATCTCAGTATACTTACCAGTATACTTATTCACTCAAAACATCTCCCATATAAAAAAATGATACTTGAATCTAATTCAACACCAAAAACTACATCATGAGAAACTCAAGTTCATATAAGTAGACCATCAATCAAAGTATTTTATGAAATTCAACAAGTATAGTTTAATAAGCTTACTGCAAACCAAAGAATATATTTTGTACATAAAATCCTGTTTTAATTCGTTAATCTTGAGTTAATTTGGAATGTAGGAATAACCAAATCAGTATTGACATGGGAAAAAAGATTCAGAATAGCCGTTGGAATTGCAGAAGCTTTGAATTACCTACACAATGAATGTCGAAGGCCTGTTATTCACAGAGATGTCAATCATCAAACATTCTTCTCAATGATGATTTTTGAACCACATGTGTGCTTTTCAATCTAACAGATAAATCTGTGATTATCTTATTATTGATTTGATTATATACATATATTTTATATTATTAGTAGGTAATTAGTACACCAAAAGTATCCTTAAAACTTGTGATCTTAAACATATCCGAACAATTGTATAGCTATAAAAACATGTTAGTAAGGAAAAGATACAAAAAATATTGTGTCCTTACCCAATAAACAACAGTAAAACCAGCTACATCAGAAATCGTGTTCTTTGGCACTTTCTTCCCATATTTTGGAATTTCAGCTGTAACTCGTGATTTGTTCCATTCCTAGAACCCCAAAGTAACCAATTCATTCTAAACACAAACCAAAAATTAGTAGAGAATAAGAAGGAATCTCGGCTGTTGAATATGGACTTATAAAATCTAATGATGCTCATGACATACAGAGAGAACAAATCTAAAACCCCAACAGAACTTAAATCAAAGAAAATGGACTCATAAAATTGACCAATTTTTCCCACCATGTACTTCAACAATCAGACATTGTAGGTAATTCAATATGGAAATACATTTCAATGCAAGAGACCTTGGCTTTTGGAATGACCTTAACAACAACTTTCTGACCCTTAAGTTCACCTTTCTTGACAATAGCAGAACAAGCATACCCAAAATGGCCTCTACCCACTTCCTCCCCAATTTCATACTTACTCGCAAATTGCTTAGAAAACCCAAAACTCGTATCCAAGTTAGCCCCCTCAGTTTCCTCTCCTTCAGGAATAGCTGCAGCATTAGGCTTAACACTACCATCTCGTCTCAATAGCAAAGCTTTACTATGCTTCGCTGGAGAAGGAGGGGGAAAAGGGCGTTTAAACAACCTCGCTGGAGTAGAGGTGATTTTTAGCTTCATTATCTTTATGGGTTTCAGCGACATTTGGTGTTTTCGGTGTGGGAAGAATTTCTTGTGGGGAATAAGGATTGGGTCTTGGAGGTTTTGAGGTACAAGCACCCATGGTGATTATTACAACAAAACCTTATACATACAAGTGTGAAACCATAGTTATAAATTCAAGAACGAAGAATCAAGAATTGGGTACTTACGCTTAACGAAATCTGGTATCAGAGAAATCGTGGTCACTTCAGCTCTTCAGTTCTTAGCTTCAGCTCTCCAGTTCTTACCTTCAGATCTTCAGCTCGCTCTTCTTCAGCTCGCTCTTCAGTTCTCCAAAGAAAAGTGTGTCGTTTTTCTGATTAATGTTTTATGAATTTTTTTTTGGCCAATAAAAATGGGAGGGAGAGTTAAAAATGTTGGAGGGAATATAATATTTTAGTGAAAATTTTATGGCCACACTTGTAATGTATTGTTTTTACAATTATAAAAATAGGACATTTTAAAAGTGTGGCCATATATGTAAATAGTTGTTGCCAATTATATCATACTGTAACAATGCTTATAAAATGTAGCCTATACCATTAAAGAGTACGCTTTACAAGTGTTGCCAATATTATTGAAGCCAAAAGTTAAAAACTTGAGCTACACTTTAAAAGCGTTCCCAAAAGTATTTAAGGCAACACTTTACAAGCGTTGTCCAGATTTAGTGTGGCCGTAGGCCTAAAATGTTGTAGTGATGGTTGACGTGATTAAGGACAGCCTCAAGCATTTTACCACCAACATTATCAAAATATACATCAATTCCATCCGGAAAATATCTATAAGAAAATAATGTAAATTTTAAGTTATAGTAAGTATTATTAATCCAAAATAAGGGGAAAAAAAGGCTACAAAAATCAAAATAGTTTACTTGGTTAATGCAGCATCATAATCTGTCTCTATACGGTAATTAAAAGCTTCATCATACCCACACTCTTCTTTCAACAACTTCACCTACAAAAAGATCAAAATATCAATATACGATAATTTGAATATTTATTTTCAGTACAATGGAAAAGTAAAAGTGAGCAGTTCGACAGAGTAATACCTTATGATCAGAGCCTACACTTCCGACAACTTGACAACCTTTAACTTTGGCTAGCTGTCCAGCTATGATTCCAACTACTCTGGCTGCAGCCGATATGTAAACATTTGATCCCTCTTTAGCATTTCCAATCTTTTCTATGCCCACCCATGCTGTTATTCCTGGCATTCCTATGTACCGTATATAGAATCAGAGTCAAAATTTGAAGTTTATGAGTTCAGAAATCTAAAATTTTAAAAATTAGTATACCTAAGCAACTAAGATAATCCGGCAAGGCAACTCCATCGGCAGGATTAATTTTCTGAAGCAAATTAGAAGGCAGAACACCAAATTCAGCAACAGGGCAAATACGGCTCATTACTACTTCTCCCTCTGAAAAATTTGCGTCCTTAGATCGAATCACCTTCCCGATTCCTAATGCTCTCATCACCTGCAATATATATTTTTAGCTTGTTCAGAAAGACTCTTAAAATTCGACATACATGACATAATTAAGACTACAAGATATAAATAGCAATTTTAAAAAAAATATCGTGCTAAATCAAACTAGATACATGGATCGAAATGGAGACCTGACCGAGTGGAATTTGAGGAAGAGAGAGGCCATCGTCGAGGCCACTCAATTGAGTGCGCATGTATGGATCAATAGAGACATAGAGGATTTGGAATGCTACATGATCATCGGGAATGGATTCCACTCGTAGCGATAGAGTGACAGTGCGCAGCTTAATATGGTCAGAATTGGGAACACCAATTGGTGCATAACTAGCAACGTACCACTCTCTGCTCTCCACTTCCGACGTAGCCATTGTTGGTGTGTTTGCGTAATTGAGCGTTAGTCGCTGAGGCAGGCGAAATTATTAGTGCTGATATTTTTGCGGTCCCCAAACTAGATGTTAGTGGGGTGGTGGTCCTTGTGCTGGATTTTCATAGTCCAAACTAAAAGAGGGTGCTATTATGTGGTGGAGGAAAAAAGCAGCACTTTCTCCGTTTTAAATAGAATGTCCTAGTTTGACTTGGTATGGAGTTTAAGAAAAGAAAGAAGATTTTAAATTTTGTGGTTCTAAATTAAAGTTATGTTAAATGTATCAAAATGCCCTTTAATCTTGTGGCCTTAAACATGTCATGTGGAAAGTTGAAGTTTAAGTGTTGCCAAAAAAAGAAAGGGGTCATTCTTTTTTGAAACAGACTAAAAAGGAAATGAAGTCATTCTTTTTGAAACGGAGGGAGTATCATATTATTTGTCCAATATTAAATAATTACATTAAGCAGTACTCAAATTTAGAGTTAAAAGGAGGGAGTAAATGATTTTTGGTCCATAAATGCATGTGCACGTTTCTTTTCATGAGCAAATGAGTAAAATGGTTCCTATGAATAATGCTTGGATCGTTAATGTATTTCATTTGATTGAAATGATCTTAATGTATAATAAATTTATTAATTTTGATTTTTAATATATTTTACTTGATTGAAATAATCTTTAATGTGTTTATTTTGACCCTTTATACTAAAATTAATAGATTTATCCAAAAAAAATATTAAGTTTAATTATAGACCCCACTGGCTAACAAAATTCAATGCTAATGTCATCTTTGTTAGTTTCAAAGAAAAATTTCATGAAATCTAACTCCATTTTCTTTATTTTATCTAACAAAATCTATTATTTTCTCTTACTTAAAACAAAAATGGGTATTATATTAGTAAAGTAATATTTTAGAAAAAGAAAATAGTAAATTTTGTTGGAGACTTTCTTCTAGAGGAATTGAGTCGTTCATTTCAGTCTAACTTCGTTACTGTACCCCGGTCTCACTCCGACAACGTACTATCCTAGACCTCTGTCTATCCCGACATTGATAGAAATTCATAGTTAGGTTAGCCAGCCCGGTAACCCAGACAAGTGGGAGGCAGAGCACTTTCCCTATCATACGATTCTGCCAGACTAGTCTATTTCATTCATTCTCGATTCCGTCTACTCCGGGAACCCATAATCTGATGATTCTTTCACATATGATCTTTTTCGTGAATTCGACATCAGTGATCTACGACCATCCTTTCTTCTTTCCATTCCAAAAAGGAATAGTTGGCTGATAGGTTGCCCAGCCCAGGCCGGGACATCATTCCTTTCTCTTCCTCTAGCTGCTGGTGAGGGGAAATCGACCGATCCCTGGAACCACATTTGTTGATACGTATATGGATAGATAGATAGATAGATAGATAGCGGATTCTCCTAGAGAAAATTATGTTAGATTTTATGGAGTTCTTTCTTTGAAGCTAACAAAAAAGACAATAATGATAAATTTTGTTAGCCACGTTAATAAAATTTAACACTTTTAGGGTGTGTTTGGTATGAAGGAAAACATTTTTCGGAAAATATTTTCCAATTTTCTCATGTTTGGTTGGGTGAAATGTTTTGGAAAATGTTTTCCAAATCAACTCATTTTCCTCAAATTTAAGGAAAATGACTTTCCTTCAAAACTTAAGGAAAATATTTTCCAAAACTTTCTTCCGAACCCACCCACCCACCCTATCTGCCCCCAACCCAACCCCAAAAAAAATTTGAAATTTATTTTAAAAAAATATTTTCAACTTCAAAATTTCTTTTTTTTTCATCCCTACCTCGACCCCCCCACCCACCAACTCCCTACCAGCCCCCACCCCCTCAAAAAAAAAATTAAATTTGTTTTAAAAAAATATTTTAAACTTCAAAATTTCGTTTTTTTTCACCCCTACCCTCGACCCCCCACCCCCACCCACCCACCCACCCCCTAAAAAAAATTTAAGTTTATTTTAAAAAAATATTTTCAACTTCAAAATTTCATTTTTTTCACCCCTACC
>JAJOOO010020047.1:0-12342 GCA_029582685.1 Solanum piurae
CCATCATGGGTAGTAAAGGATCATACTTTTTAGATGACTCCTTAAGATGCTTTTAGCATAGACTAGTGGATCCACTTAGTTAAGTGTTCTATATGACGGCAAAGTATAGGACAATTCTGGCAGCGTGGGCAAGACGATGTATCACCACTTAGGCTCATAGTGGTGGTTGTCGGTTAGAGAATCTCCCACGGAAACTATATTACTTTATTATATGAGTAAAGTTGAGTTTATTATTGCATTTTCTTTAACGAACTAAGTTGTTTTCTACTATTTTAAAGGCTTTCTATATATTGCATGTGTTTTATTGCTTTATATTGAGTTAAGTTATTCAAGAGTTGAGTAAAGCCAAGGTAAGTATTTCTTTCAGATTTCTTTCAAGCTTAAGTTATGTTTAACATTCTAACTCGCATACTCGTACATTCAATGTATTGATGCCAGTTGGCCTGCATCTTATTATGATACATACGCAGGTAATCAAGATCAACATCCAACACCTCATTAATCCAGTTGAGCACTTAGAGTCAGTTGGTGAGCCTCCAGCTTTCCGGAGGATCCTTTTTATTGTTTTCAGTATTTTAATTCATTAGGATGTTGTGGATCTTGTCCCGACGTCCATCTCAGCTGTTTAGAGGTTTCATAGACAGAGTTAGTGATGTTAGTTCATGAGTCTTTACTTTTCCTTTTCAGTTAAGTTGAGACTTGAGTTGCCAATTTGGCAGTGAATATTATTTATTTCATTCTAAGTTATTTTTGAGCAGTTCAGTTTACTTGTTTTAAAAGTATTTATCTTGAGTAAAGTCTTCCGCTGAGTAAGTAAGTCAGGCCAAGGGTTCGCTTGGGGCCATCAATGGTTCTTGAGTGCCGGTCACGTCCAGGGTGTAGGCTCGGGGCGTGACATTTTCAATATCTCTGAGTGTGCATACTTTATTCATTATAAATTATAGAGGTGATTGGCCGTAGGGATTGGTGGCAGATAGTGTAATGACCCGGTTGGTCATTTTGAAAATTTTCATAAAATTACCATTTTACCCCTCCCGATTTTGACCTCGAGTTATAATTTTTGATTGAGTTTTGAAAGTTTGTTTTAAGATTTGAGTAAAAATTGAGAATTTGCTAAGATTTGAATTTGAAAGGCTAAAGTTGTTAAAAACCCCGAAAAAATTCCGAGGTTGAAAAATCTGAATTTATTCGTTTGATTTGATTTATAGATTTAAAAATCCGACATAAATGATTTGGTTTGATATTTAAAAAATCCAAACCAACCCGGTCCATGTACACCGCTAGAAATGTCATTCTATTTTTTTCTTTAGTTCATGAAACCAATAAATTATATTGATTCCTATCTCAAAAATTTGTTTACATAGATCTCAACAATTTTGTAAAGCTTCTTTGAGATATTTTCCTAATTAATATACAATCAAATATAAAATGCGTGAAGTTTTACTAGTAGAAAATTTAAAAGTAAATTATGTTGTTGCTTAGATTGTACTCAAGTCAAATCTTTTTGCTAGCTTGAAAGAACTCATATCACTTATTAAATTAACTTGAAACATACACTCAACTACTCTGGCAATTGTCATTAACTATATAAATGGATCATGCTTTAGGCACATTATAACTTTTGATTATTTTTAACTATTTGAACCTTTTCTTAATACTATATCTAACATATGTATATATTTTATGGTTGGGAATGTTATGAAATTACTTTATCAGTAACATTGTAGGGAATTGTTTTAAGCTTGAGTCTTGTTAATGATACTCCCTTAAGAATATTTCACATGATGTAAATGTATCCTTAGTATTCAACAAGCACTTATAATAATAGATAACTAGAAATAAAAATATATGAAAGATTAAATAAAGAAGAAAATCCAACACAATAGAATATAGAAAGGAAGAATCTCTCATCATTTTTCTTACACCAAAAAAAGAAAAGGTTTGGAAGAGGCTTAAGAAAATATGTATGTATTGACCCGGTTGGTCATTTTTGAAAAATTGACATTCTGCCCCTCCCTATTTTGACCCCAAGTTGTTTCTAATTGAGTTTTGGAAGTTGGTTTCAAACTTTGAGTTTAAAGTTGAGGATTGTGTAAGTTTTAAATTTGAAAGGCTTAAGTTGCTTAAAAGTGGTTTTCAGAGTCTTTTGAAGTTTTGAGTGTCGGAATAGAATTCTGTCAATTCCATTAGTTCCGAAATGAGGAAATTAGTCTATTTGAGTTGTCGGTTTCAAATTCAGAATGTTTTTGAGGATTTGAGGTTCTAAGTTGTGAAGTTGTGGAAATTTAGCCTTTGGGTTGACTTTAGACAACATTTGGGGTTCGGATGCTCGATCGGCATTTTGAGAGTTCTGTTGGATTTGGAGGATAATTTTATTTCTAAGTGAGGTCTTGGTTAAATTTTTAGAGGTTTAGAGGTAATTTTAACCTTTTTAAGCATTGTGTTAGTTTCTTGTGGTTTCTAGGATGTCGGGTGAAGGAGACCTCATATTCATATTTTGATGGTTCCATTGAGTCCGGAAAGCCAAGTATAATCGATTTGCATGTATGATTTGTGTGTACAGGGTTCCGAATGAATCTCACGGGTCCATTCGGTGATTTATTCTGGTTGAATTTTCTGGTGTCTGTTAACCTCTCTTTTGCGAAGGTTAGTCCGCTTAAGTGAACCTTGGCGAAAGTGAATGGAGCATTGTTTTTGCGAAGAAGTCTACTTTAGCAGGGTTCGCTTAAGTGAATCGGAGGCCGCTTTTGCAATATCCGCTTAACTAAAATGAAGATTTTGAATTGATTTTATTCTTTTTGTTTGAAATGGTTTTCAATAATGAGTTCCTAAGGCCTTAAATATCATTTTTCAAGTATTAGTTTAAGGATTCAAACCTCCTTTTTTAAATTGAGTTTTGAGTTGATTAACCACCATATTTCTAAGTAATTGATATGCATATTGTTTTTCTCGGAAAGTGACTGAGAATACTTGATTGTTGTAGATTGTGTTGCTTTGGAAGTGATTCGGAAGGGGGAAACACAAGATTTAGATTGATTAATTAATTGCTTTAAGACAAGTGATCTCTTAAATTTTGTAATCTAGTAGAATTGTTTACTTCCCTTCATTGTATGTGAGTTGGGGAGTAATTGGCATTGAGGTGAAGGGTTTATTGCTCCAATTGATCATTGTTAACTAATAAAAGAAGGGAAAAAATGAAAATGATAAATCGTGAATTGCCTTCTTTTGTTCCCTATTTGATTGGTTGGTGAATTGCTTGAATACATGAACATGGACTTGAATTGATTTAAACTGCTTGAAACATTGTCTCTTCCGTGTGGTGTAAATTGATTGTTGGCCACCGTGATTAGACATGTGATAACTTGTGATATTGAGGTCATTTCCAGTAAGAGCTTGTGATGCTGAGGTTATTTCTGAGTTAGGTTGCGATAAATGGTATCAGAGTTAGGTTCATAGGACTCATGTGTGTACAAACCAAGTCTAAGTAGAGACTCAAGGATACATATATGTCTATTCTTATCTTTGAGAGGATATGAAGACTGTAAGAAAGCTTTCTTTTGTTCAATTTTTCTTATCGTGCATGGTTTCCTTTGCTAGTTCTTAGTTGTTGCATGTTGTTTTGACAGATGTCGAGGACTAGAGCTTCTGTTTCCAGAGGTAGGGGATCAGTTCTTGAGACCTCAACTAGTGGTAGTGGTTGGGCTAGAGCTAGAGACCATGCTCGTGGAATTACACTGGCTAGAGGACGTGCCCATGAAGCGGCACCAGCTAGAGGCAGAGCTAGAGAGACTTCAGTTGAGCCACATGTTGAGGTTGCTTAGAACCAGGTTCCTCACAGGTTTGGAGCTCACTTGTTTTAGTAGACTTTGTGGAAGATACTTGGTGCGCTAGCCACATGTTGAGGTTGCTTAGAACCAGGTTTCTCACAGGTTTGGAGCTCACTTGTTTTAGTAGACTTTGTGGAAGATACTTGGTGCGCTAGAGAACCTTTCTTAAGGTGGTGCGATAGGTACACCACATGGTTTTCAAGCTGAATTAGGAGCGCAATTAATGTAATCTAATTTAACTTTGAAAATTAGTCAAATCGACTTTTAAAAAGTGCAATATGACAATTTAAAAGCTGACAGATATAGTATATAAATTAATAGGTTACTTTAATTATTCTAATGTAGTCAAAATTAACCTTCATTCACTGAATCTCTCAAAATAATAATATTTTATGGTCCACCATTAATTTTGTGAGATTTTACTGTAAATGTTTTTATTAGGGTAGAAATAAGTGATCCATTTCAATATTATCCCTATTAGTTGATTTTTAATAAATCTTAAAATATTATTTAGAAAATAAGTAATTAATACTAAGAATAAAAAATAAATTAAAGAAATCCGAAGTTGCCGCATAAACTGAGACACTTGGATCATTATGGATGGCCAAACAAAAAGAAAGTAGAAGTTCAGTAAAACCTCACTAATTTAATACTCGATAAATTAATAATCTTTCTAAGACAACATTTTTCTCCGGTCCCGATTTGGGTCAATGAAAAAAATCACTCATTTTGATAAAATAATAAGATAATATATTTTTAGAAGACCCCTATAAAAATATATGGTTGATTTTTGTGATATCTTTTAAATGAGAAGCCATTTTTGGATATGGTTTCAAGAAATTTCCTATGTTGCTTATATAGTTTATTCTTACCATCATACATTGGATGTTTTTAATAAAAATATGATGATAATAATTTGATTATTAAGAAACAATGAACATTTTGTATAATGAATTTAATTTTATAATGAATTATTGAATTTATTTTACAATGAATTATTTAACAAAAATATATATATTAGAATGAATCATATACATACATTGTACTTTATGTATAATAAATATATTTTTGTATGAATTCAGTAAATGTAATTAGTAAGATACAATCATTTTGATGTATTCATTGTACTTTATATATAGTAAATAATTTTATTTTTATGTGAATTCAATAAATATTCAACTACCTCCGTCCACTTTTAATTGTCATAGTTTTCTTTTTTGAAGTCAAACGATAATAACTTTGACTAACATTTTACGATGTATTTTTTCATCATATTGATATGCAAAAAATTAGAATTTATAATACTTTTCGTATAATTTTTGAATTTCTAAATTTTTTTGTTTAAAATATCGAATTAATGTAATAAAATTTAACTTTGAAAATTAGTCAAATTGACTTTGAAAAGTGCAATATGACAATTAAAAGTGGACATATATAGTATATAAATTAATAAGCTACATTAATGATTCTAATGTAGTCAAAATTAACCTTCATTCACTGAATCTCTCAAAATATTAATATTTTATGGTCCACCATTAATTTCGTGAGATTTTACTATAAATATTTTTTTTAGAGTATAAATAAGTGATCCATTTTCACAGTCACTATCACAAATCTTTCATTTCAATTTTGAACACCATAAAATGCAGTTGTTACCTATCTCTCATCGGAATGTTCTGTCGTTCTCCGTCATTTCTAGTCGGAGTTCAACTTATTCTCGTCTCCATTACTGCTCTCTCAACTCTTCATCTCTTCGCCATGGTATATATCTCTTGCCCTTCCTAACTACTCAGTTCGTCTCAATTTATGTTACGTAGTTTGACTGTTTGGATCGTTTTTGTTACTTTTAGAGTCGAACACACTTAATGTCTAAGATCTGAATGATTAAGATTAAGATCTTCATTAAGTGCTAGCCTTAGTGGTTATAGATTACTTTTAGCAACAATATTTATTGTTGTAAAAATTTATAACGACAATTAAGTTAATGTCATTGCATACAACACTCTATATAAATGCTGCTAAAGTCTTTGGCGATTTTGGATGCAATTACATTATCTCAATTGCCCTTAGAAGTTTTTACAACAATAAATATTGTCAAAAGCCAAATAAGTTAAATATGTTTAAATGACTTAAAATAAGTCAAAAGCCAAAGTAGGTCTCCCCCTACCTTTATTTTTTGATTTAAAAGTCATTTAAGTTTATCTTTTTATTTTTGACTTAAAAACTACTTTTTTTTAAGTCAATCCAAACGGGCTCTAAGAAACAATGAACACTTTGTATAATGAATTTAATTTTCTACTGAATTATCGAATTATTGAATTTATTTTACAATGAATCATTTAACAAAAAAAATATATTACAGTGAATCATACACATACATTGTATTTTATGTATAATGAATATATTTTTATATGAATTCAATAAATATAATTAGTAAGATACAATTATTTTGATGTATTCATTATACTTTGTATATAATAAATAATTTTATTTTTATGTGCATTCAATAAATATGATACTACTCCCGTCTACTTTTAATTGTCATAATTTTCTTTTTTGAAGTAAAAAAATAATAACTTTAACTAACATTTAATGATGTATTTTTTCATTATATTGATATGCAAAAAAATTGAAATTTATAGTACTTTTCGTATAGTTTTTGAATATCTAAATTATTTTTGTTTAAAATATTGAATTAATATAATCTAATTTAACTTTGAAAATTAGTCAAATTGACTTTCATTAATGAGTGGACATATATAGAAACAAATTAATAAGTTACATTAATGATACTAATGTAGTCAAAGTTAACCTTCATTCCCTGAATCTCAAAATTATAATATTTTATGGTTCACCATTAATTTAGTATGATTTTACTATAATTTTTTTTTTTTATAGAGTATAAATAAGTGATCCATTTTCAAAGTCACCATCACAAAATCTTTTCATAAAATGCAGTTATTACCTATCTGTCATCGGAATGTTCTGCCGGTCTCCCTCATTTCTAGCCGGAGTTCAACTTCTGCTCTTCTCCATTACTGCTCTCTCAACTCTTCATCTCTTCTCCATGGTATATACTATTTTGGATTGTTTATTTATTGAGCTAAGGGTCTATCGAAAAAAATAAATAAATGTCAAGTACTATGATATGTACGATATATGTGTGAGTAAAATAAATAAATAAATAAATTGTTTTTTCCTTTTGTTCAGTGATGGATGAGAAGAGGTTCATTGAAGTTTCTAAAAGCGGAAACTTGATTCCACTGCACAAAACCATTTATTCTGATCATCTGACTCCGGTGTTGGCGTACCGATGTTTGGTGAAAGAAGAGGATCATGAAGCTCCAAGTTTTCTATATGAGTCAGTTGAAGGTTCTCGTGTTGTAAGTTTTTTTTTAGCTTTTTGATTGATTTGATATATATAGATAGATATTTATCGGAAATAACCTCTCTACCGATTCCACTGGTTATGTTGTGGTTGATCATGCTAGGTAAAAGTTATAGTTGTTTCTCTCAGGGTCGGTACAGCGTGGTGGGAGCTCAACCATCCATGGAAATTGTAGTTAAGGAACACAACGTGACTATATTGGACCACTATGCTGGAAAATTGACTCAGAAGATGGTCGAAGATCCGATGACAATTCCAGCAAGTATTTCCAACGGATGGAAGCCCGGACTTATTGATGATGAACTACCTGATACTTTTTGTGGTGAGGATTCTGTTTTCACTAATTGTGGTACGAGTAATTTATTTAATTAGTTTCCCACTATAGCTTGCTACAAGGAATAAATATAGGGCACCGCTCTCGATTAACAACTAGATTTCACTGGAAAACATACACTTATATATTCAGGGGTGGATCTAAGGCCCCACGAGGGTGTTCATCTGAATACATAAGCTGTGTTATAAATATTTCCACATGTGTTGAAGTAGTTGGGAAATAAAGTAATATGTATGAATAAAAAAAAGTTGCACTTATGGTATGTTATCTAGTAGTAGTTATTAAAAAAAAGTTGCACTTATGGTGTGTTATAAATATTTCCACTATGCGGCATTTTCTGTTGGGAGCTTCCATATTATTTAGTCAATCTGATCGGTTCCATCTCATTACGTACAGCCTAGTCATAGATGTAGTTTTGCATCAGAATTCAGAAGTTTAGCAACAATAGTACTAGAATAGGGTATGTTGTTGTATTTGGGAAGGTTACTACAGCTTACGTACAGTCTAGTCATAGATGTGGTTTTGCATCAGAATTCGAGAAGTTTAGCATGCTTCAGCAGCAATAGGGTATGTTGTTGTTGTATATGGGAAGGCTATTACAGCTTGAGCTCCATGCACATGATTTGCTGGCATGATCACTTCACTCTGCATTTTCTTAATTAAATCACAAGTTTACTGTCATTAATATCTCTTCAAACAGGTGGATGGTTTGGTTACTTCTCATATGACACAGTTCGGTATGTAGAGAACAAGAAGTTACCATTCCTAAGGGCTCCAGAGGATGACCGGAACCTTGCAGATATTCAGTTAGGACTTTATGAGGATGTCATTGTATTTGATCATGTAGAAAAGGTATGTTTGTCGAATTTTGCACTTATGAGTAGTCTCTCTATCCATTACTTCTTATATGTCCAGCCTTTTCAAAGTGCATATATATGAGAACAGGATAAATATTCCTGCAGAGAGCATGTGATTCACTGGGTGCGGTTGGATCAATATTCCTCTCTTCCTGAGGCTTATCTAGATGGGAAGAAACACTTGCAAATTTTAATGTCTAGAGTACAAGGAATCGAGTCGTAAGTCCTTTTTCGTTTTCCTTTTTGCATAAAAACAAGCAGTTGAGAAACATTATTTACATTTTGAATTTTTATTTTTTAGTCTCATCTCCCGGTTCTGTGGATTTCTGTATTGATGAATTTGGAACTTCGTTAACCATGGAAAACATGACACATGAGGAGTACAAGAATGCCATCTTAAAGGCAAAGGAACGCATTGCTTCAGGAGACATACATCAAATTGTTTTAAGTCAACGTTTTGAAAGAAGAACATTTGCTGATCCATTTGAAGTCTATAGAGCATTAAGAATTGTGAATCCAAGCCCATACATGACTTACATACAAGTAAGTCGTTCGTTCTTTGTGCTTTCAGTGTGAGTAAATGTCTGATATTCCTAGTAACCTGTGCTTCAGTGAAGTTACTATGTTATCTTTTCTATATCAGGCCAGAGGCTGTACTTTAGTTGCAT
Organism: Solanum piurae; assembly: GCA_029582685.1. Lineage (NCBI taxonomy): Eukaryota > Viridiplantae > Streptophyta > Magnoliopsida > Solanales > Solanaceae > Solanum > Solanum piurae. The sequence goes on from JAJOOO010020047.1 coordinate 9,075, forward strand.
CGAGTCCAGAAACTTTGACGCGTGTGAAGAAAGTAAGAGGGATGATCTTGTTCTTCTCCCTTTTTCTCTGTTTCACACATTTAATTAGTTTTTGAGAGTTTTTAATGTTGATCATTTGTTCCATTGATAGAGAAGAATTGTTAATCGACCATTAGCTGGGACAAGCAGAAGAGGGAGGACACCTGATGAGGATCTGATGTTGGAAATGCAGATGTTAAAAGATGTTAAACCTGGTTTTGTGAATGTTGAAAAGCTCATGAGTGTCGAGAGATATTCTGATGCGAGGCACATGAGCTCCACGGTGAGTCCATATTTAATTTTATCTGAGGTTATACTGTTTATGATAGTGATGCCCGGTGCAACTCGACTATTTCACCGGGTACCTAGCTACCTGTTATGTCCCACCAGCACAAAGTACCAAGTACTCTACCTAAAAAGGCTTAGACAGATAGGAAAACATCACATAGCATTGTGTCTTTTTAAAAAAAGAAATCTTTGTTGGAATTTGAACTTGACATCTAACTCTCACTTCATCGACCACTAGCAAGGCTATGCATCTAATATTTATTGTTGAAATATAAGAAATATACTTTGAGCTAACCTAACCCTTAAAGCTAGCTCATGGGATTATAACACACAGTAGATTACATCTCGGAAAAATGATCTTTTGTTGTTTCATGTGATGAAAAATCTGACTTCCTACTACTTGATATGTCTAGACAATCTTTACAAGCATGGCATTTTTTCCGCCACAGGTGTCGGGAGAGTTGCTTGATCATTTAACCTGTTGGGATGCACTGCAGGCTGCATTGCCTGTTGGGACCTTCTGTGGAGCACCAAAGGTTACACTCTCGACTTTAAATTGTTGATGGAAATATTACAAATCCCAGGATAACTTGTTCCCAACCAAACGAGCATATCTATTTGTCTTAATACTGTAAGGACCAAAGTCGAAGTTTAATTCATTTCTAGATTTAACATGCTGCTACAAATTTGTACACTATGGAATTGTTTATAGTCATGTTCTTTGTTCATGTATGATCCAGGTTAAGGCGATGGAGTTGATCGATCAACTAGAAGTTGATCGGAGAGGGCCTTACAGTGGTGGATTTGGAGGCATTTCATTTTCAGGTGACATGGACATAGGATTAGCTCTAAGGACGATGGTGTTCATGAACGGACCTCGTTATGACACAATGTATTCATACACGGATGCCAGCAAACGTCAGGAATGGGTTGCACATCTCCAATCTGAGGCTCGAATCGTCGCTGATAGTGATATTGATGAGAAACAGAAAGAATGTGAAGATAAAGTAGCTTGTCTATGCAGGGCAATTGACTTGGCTGAATCAACTTTCATTAAGGGAAGATCATCCATAACATAAATGCTGTTATTATGTTGGCAACTTGTGATACTATATGCTAGTCATGAGGGTTCTCATGTCAGATTGAAAAAGAACGTGAGGGTGAGCAGATTGATAGAGCTTTATTGAAGAATGTTCTTGATATATTTGCTGAAATTGGAAGGGGGGAAATGGAGTATTATGTGAATGACTTTGGAGTATTATGTCATAGAAAACAGAAGTACTTGTTTAAACATACTAGCGACAGGTTCCTTTTCATTCGGAATTCTGCAGAAAAGTCTATATACTAGAGATAAATCCTCTAACCTGAGCGAGCAAAAGAGATTAGCCACGATACTTCCCAAGATCGTAAGGCTGACATGTCTTCATCCCGAACATTCTTCAAAGTCATTCACATAAATCAAAGTCATTCATAGGTCACCCTGTCGCTAGTATGTTTAAACAAGGACTTCTGTTTTCTATGACATAATACTCCAAAGTCATTCACATAATACTCCATTTCCCCCTTCCAATTTCAGCAAATATATCAAGAACATTCTTCAATAAAGCTCTATCAATCTGCTCACCCTCACGTTCTTTTTCAATCTGACACGAGCAAACTCTTAATCAGACCCTCATGACTAGCATATAGTATCACAAGACTCGGGAAAAATGAAAACTAAAATAAGAGATATGATACTTGCCAACATAATAACAACATTTATCACTACAATACGTAACATAATTATATAGATTAATACAAAACTAAATCAAAACACATTTTATTTTTTTTACTTTTCTTATGTCATAATATATTATTTTGTTCATGCGTGGATGTACTATATAAACCTCTTCATAAAAACAAAAAATTAAATAAAGACAAAGAAGAGCAATATTATTAATTGTTATGTTTTTAAGAAAAGCAAAAGAAGAGAAAATGGTCTAAAACCCCTCCAATCTATTCCCGAAATCTCAACTACACACTTAAACTTCACGGGTGTCCTATCACCCCCCTGAACTATTTAAAAATGTAATAAATAACCCCTTAAAACGCAATAACCACTCATGAGACTTGTGGTGAAACACACACATCTGACACGTGTTTTTCACTAATTATTTTTTAAAATTATTTTTTCTCGTTCTTCTTTATACTTTCTTCCCCAATTACAACCCTAATTCTTCGTGAATTTTTTTATTTTGAAAATATTGAAGGATTTGAATCTCACTTGGGTGATAGAAGGCTTGGGATAATTTTTTTTTTGTTAAAGATTTAATTACCTAGTGTAGTTGCAGAGAAATATAAACTTGCCGCCGCCTCCATTCTTTTCTTCAATGCCACCACTAAAAAATCTGTCACTGTAAGCGTCTAAAGTTTCAATCCTGAAATACAATAAACAGGAAAAGAAAAATAGCAAGCAAACAATAATATTTGTATTTGAATTAATGCGAATGTTACAATCTTTATAAAAACTCTTAAAAAGATATGTAATCCCCTGATTCTTCTCTTCACAGATGTTCTTGATTTGGCGGAATACTTGCGGCTCAATACTTGGAGCGAAGACTTCTTTGAATGCGGAAGACTTGCAGATCACCACTAAAGAGCAATTATGTATTTTTGTGTGGATGTATGTGTGTATATGTCTTCTGGTCTTATGAAGACCTCTTTATATAGGCTTGAGATAGGGCTTTAGGGGTATTTTGGTCCAAGCAATTTTGACCCCTGGGCCTGAAGAACATGAGTTGGGCTCATCTTGTCAATTTAATGGACTGGCCCAAATGTTATTTTGACTTGATTTAAGTCATATAATTTTGACTTAGATATTAATTCGACTTTATTAACCAGTAATTTGACTTGGTCAACGTATCATGAATTTAAGATTTAATCCAAATTTAGTATGAATTTATCAATAAAACTTCACTGTCTA
>JAJOOO010020048.1:0-10915 GCA_029582685.1 Solanum piurae
AGCAGATTGTGTGGCCAAACCCAGTGGTGACTCTTTCTACATTTATAAAAAGTTAAAGAAGTCAGGCCTCAATGCATGTTTAGGAAGTACAAGCAAAACTCAAGAAAACAAAGATACTATTTGGGGTTTGGGGAGCAACAGTAGGTCAAGAAAAGAACATAATAACGGTCAAGTTGAGTGCAGGATCTTTTATTACTAATGACAAGTTCCAGCTTGTCAATAAAACTTATGAATATAGGAGAGTCATTTCTCTCAATATGCGCTACGGGTAAACAGTTTCAAAAGGAAAATATACGCTATGGGTCAGACACTGAACTATATCAGTAACTCTTCATACACAAATCATTAAGAAACACTCCCAAGTGAAAATGTTGTCAAGCAAATTTCCTTGTCACCCCTATTCAGCCCAAATCAAAATCTACAAAGAAAAATGAGACTTCTGTAGGATCAACTGACTAAGTAGACCTTTTCAGAATGAATAACCCATTTGAATAATAAATGCCTCAATGTTTCATCTTTTCAGGTTGAACCAAGTATATCGACATTCAGGTGATACTTGTTCTATTTTGTACACCTGAAAGCAGTGTTCCACTCAAGGGCATCACATCTCTAGCTTAACTTATTTGTAGACAGCAAAACTCAGACTCAAATACTTGTCCCAGGCAAGTGCAGAACTCAATTAGGTACTATTATTACCGGCAAGCTGCCTAGTAACTTTGCTCGATGAGTAAAGTAAGATTGAGCTTATGAATGATGTAACTTACTTAACACAGCCCTCTGTTATGGCTAAGGACATAGCAACTTTAAGGACAAAAGTCTTATAACCTAGAGGAAAATAAAAATGACATTTAAATCTTCCCGTTGTAGAAAGTCTAAAAAGTTAGTGTTACCTAAGAGTCCCCCAATGTGCCCATTAAGTCTTAGCCCAAATGCCTAACCATCAATTGAGGTCCTAAAACCAAAAGCTCTCGGTTTCTCTCAAGTGTGTGATTCTTCCTAATATCTTGGTTTCTCTACAAGTGTGTTGGAGAGTGCTAGTTACACTAAGGGTGATTGCAAAAATGTAGACATATCACATATCCCTAATAATTAAACAGAAAAAAGGTATAAACCAATAACTGCATCTCAGATAAACCCGTTATACTATTAACTGAATGAATGTGCCATTGTCTTCTACAAATAATTAAAAAATTAAAGTACATAAGAGATTTCCTTTTGTCCAGAAAACACTTAAGCTCCCATTTTCAGGTTCAATACAAAACAGAAAAAAGGTTCCCTATCTATATTATTTTTGTATGACAAAGGGAAACCGCACAGGGTAAACCCCGCTCCTATGGTAGATCACACTAGGCTAACCCCGTATGACGAGTTCAACCCTAGAAAGCCAAACACCCCTGCTGTCTCAGGTAAGGAGTTTCGTACTTAACTTGAGACCTCCATTATGGAGATCCCAAGCCAAACTATCTGAGCCACCCCGAAGAGAAAGGGTTTAGGGTTTCCCTATTATATACATGAGGAAGACGAAAGAACTGCATACTTCCTACAAAACAGTGGATATGTAAAACCAAAAAAAGCAATGCACGTGTTAAAAATGATTTGCTGAAGAGATATACCTTAGTGGTGTAAACTTTGTCACCATTCTCATTGATGTAGAACTGGAGATACATCTTCTCTAATGCTTCACCTGACGACAGAAAAGCAGAAAAAAACCTCAGCAAAACAGCAGAAATCAATCAATTCCCAGGTAACAAATAGAGACGATCAAAATGAAAAAACACAACACACACATGAAATTGAACGAAAAAGATTGAATCTTTGAGTACCTGAGCTACTTCCGGCCGGCTGGGTTTTTTTTATGGAGGAAGCTAACAATTGATACAGAACAGTTATTAGGGTTCCATCATTATAAAGAAACCCGGAAAAAGTTAAGGACATAAAAGGAATAATAAAAATACAACGAGGACAAAATAGTAAATTAACAGAGTCCAACACGTCTCGCCTACCAATGTCACCTTTCTTCTTCACTCCAAAAAAGCTGAAAGACTGAATTTTTTTTTGATCTTCCATTGTTTGCGTATTTTCAAAGACAATGTCGTTCGAGGAGGACGAAGAATCGTTTGAGCACACGCTCCTTGTGGTGCGTGAGGTGTCTGTTTTCAAAATCCCGCCGCGTCCGACGAGCGGTGGTTACAAGTGTGGTGAATGGCTACAATCCGATAAGATCTGGACGGGTCGGCTCCGAGTTGTATCCTGTAAGGAACGTTGTGAGATCCGACTCGAGGATCCGAACTCTGCTGAGCTGTTTGCGGCGTGTTTTGTGCCGCCGGGACAGAGAGAGAGCTCGGTGGAATCGGTGTTGGATTCGTCGAGGTACTTCGTGTTGAAGATCGAGGATGGGAGAGGAAAACATGCGTTCATTGGACTAGGCTTTAACGAAAGGAATGAAGCATTCGATTTCAATGTGGCGTTATCTGATCATGAGAAGTATGTCAAGAGAGAGCATGAGAAGGAAGTTGGAGATGGTGAAGCTGGTGATGATAATCACATTGATATTCATCCTGCTGTTAATCACCGATTGAAGGTATCTGATTTTTAAAATTTCTTTACAGTTGCTTAGAGAGGATAATTTAGTAGTAAATGAACCTAAATCGTATGCATTTGCACTGCTATCTGTTACTGAATACTGCCGAATGATAGATCAGCCTAAGAGAACTACATTTTTTTACTCCCATAGGAAGTTTGTGAATAACAACAACCCTGTGTAATCAATCACACAAGTGGGTCTCGTAGAGATAGAGAGGGTGTTTCCGATTGACCCTTGGCTTAAGTTTGAGAATGACTGGTTATTTGATAATGAACAAGGAATATCTGCCCTCCTGCTAATCTTGATGGGTAATTTGTTAGATGCTTTTTGTGAATGTTCCCATTATAAAATGAGAGCTGGATAGAATGATCAAGTTAGATAGGAATTGAGCTAATATAGGATTGAATTCAAGTAGATGCTTATCGAACAGTCAAAAGAAAGGATACTATTTTGCAAATCTAGTAGCTTCAAATATCTCTAGAGCTTTGGAGATTCTTTTACAATGACTACACCTTTTGTTTTTGCTAGTGTTTGGGAGCATAAAAATTACCTGGCTTGTTTGTTCATCTGATTGGGTGTTTGTTTCTTTTTTAGTTGTAAGTACTGATGCAAGGAAAACTATGATGTTATGTGGATTCCTGCCCGATGATTCGTTTCCCTGATTTGGTTTTATTGTTATGCCCTTCATTTCTCCAGTTCCTTGATCTTCTTGTTCGGACGTAATGTTGCCTGCTCTGTTCCAATATGGCATAGCAATATGTTCATGTCGTGGTTTGTGTCGATATTTTTGTTCAAAAGTAACTCTTTAAGTAATTGTTGTCGTCATTGGATTGTCCTCGATAGCAATCTTTGCTATTTTTCTTGGGAATAACTTTTGGTAGTTTGGTGTATAGGAAGGTGAAACAATCCGGATAAATGTGAAGAACAAACCATCTAGTGGGGCAGGCATGCTTTCGGCTGTGGGATTGGCGGCTGGAACAACAGGAGCTGTGAAAAAAACGCCATCCCTTGCACCTCCACCTAGTGGAGGTAGTAAGATCAGGTCTCCTCTTCCACCCCCTCCAAATGATCCAGTTATGTCTCGAAAGACGTCTACTACTCCCAGTATTGATTTCAAGGGGTCAAAAGAAAATGCTAGGCATTCCACTGATCCACTTTCAGATCTCTCTCAAATTGAGGTATTTTCTTATCCCCTTTCGCAGTGCTCCCTATGAAGGTGCTAGCTCTTTGCATATTACTAAACCTTAAATACCAAGCCCTTTGTTAGTGTACCTTCAGAGAAGAAGTAATAGCTAACAGTGACTTTGATAAAAAAAACTACATACCTAACAAAACATTTGGAATCTTTTGGTCACTTGGTTTTACTATTGTCTCCTGCTCTAATAAATAATTGTTCTGCAAATATTGATGACAAATCCTTTGCTATCGAAGTGTTAGAATTAAAAGGTAACTTCAATGTGTTGATTTTACAATAAAGTTGGAAGACGCCTATTGAACATAGTCTGGTTGCTGTATTCATAGAACAAAAGATCATGTGTCTCACATGTTCTTCTCTGATTCATGTGATGTTCATTTTACCTGTTTCAATGACTACATATCATGTTGAAGTGAGCAAGTCTTTTAATAGCAAATATTCTTATTGGCATCTACAGAGAAGCCTTCCTTCTGCCACTGGATCTGGATCAAGTAAAACTAAAACCACAGCAGCTGGATGGGCAGCGTTTTGATTTTTGTGTGTTAAATATGGCTGACGTGTTGTATTACCATAGAAAAATACACCGGGATTCAGAAAATGGAAGAGAAATTTCATGGTAGTTTTTTCCTCGCGTTTTGGAATATAATTGCAATGGAAATATGTTAATGTACTGGCTTGCATCGGAATGGCGCTTCTGTATTACATGCAATAAAGAAAATATCTTATTTTACATACATCTGTCGAGCTTTGTTGCAGTAACTGATTTCGAAAACATATTTTTATCTACTAGTACATTTTATTTAAGAATTCAAGTCCTTGGTTTGATCCATTAGCTTATATGATTAGAGATGTTTTAGCTTGTTGTGTTCTTTTCTCATGCTCCTAAGGTTTTTGGGATACTCCCTCGACTCAGTCAGCTAACTGAGGTTTGAATTTGGACATAATTTTTTTTTTACATATTTTAGAAATAACATAAAAAGTATTATGATCACAATAGGTAACAATTTAAAATATTTAAAAGGTATGATCAAAGAAAATATGATTCGACTATTCAAACAACTAAGCAAAACAAACAAATTGAGATGATTCCTCTTTTAAAGAATGAATTTTACTAGAGCTGACATTTTGGTGCAAAATAGTTATTTTCTTTGTTTCAATTGTGACACGTTTTTTTTTAGTCTTTCTAAAAAGAATGACACATCTATATATTAATAATAATTTCACTGAGATAATTTGTAGACACGTTTATATATTAGACACAAACTTTTGTTCCTCATATTTATCTTTCTTGTCCTCACTAATCACTTGAGACTAATCGATGTTTTCCTCCTACTGCAACTCTACCTATTTACTACTCCCTCTATTTCACAAAGAATGGTCTAGTTTAACTTAACACGGAATTTAAGAAAATAAAGAAGACTTTTGAATCTTGTGGTCCTAAATTAAACTTATGTCAAATGTACAAAATTGCCCTTTAATCTTGTGGTCTTAAACATGCCACGTGGAAAGTTCAATTAAAACGTTACCAAAAAAAGAAAGAGGTCATTCTTTTTGAAACAGACTAAAAAGGAAAAGAGGTCATTCTTTTTTAAACGAAGAGAGTAGCATTGAATTTTCTAATTCAAGGAATTTCAACAAAACAATAAGACTAATGGATGTGCCATACTGTAACCAAATGAAACGAGCAGGTATTGTATAAGAGTCCTTCAGTGAGACCAAGCAAAAGAAGTTCTTTTCTTTTTCGGGGACGGCTTAATTTCCGGAGTAGCAACTGATCCCTGTTACAAAGAAAAATCAATGATTTATGGGAAGCAGAAAATTATCCAACTATGCACTGCCCATAGATCAAACTACCTAGACCAAAGATGCTGAGAAATAATAAGAACGTCTCTCAGCCTACCTTGACCCTCAAAGGAATGGCGAACTTTCAACTGAAAGAAAAAAATTTGAATCACTTGAGATGTTTCTAACTGCTATACAGTATTTCATTTCTGAGAAAGCACACAAGTGTAGTTCATGGATCATATGTTCAAACTAAGGACACATTACTGATCCTGATATTCAGGCTTTAGAACCCAGAAAGATCCACTAGGGTTTTTCTCAAGAATCGCTATTTCCTTTAATAGATTTTTGAACAGGGGCAGGTCCTTTGATGGTACCCTGTCCCTGAAATAATCTACGATACTGGCTGAATTGGTTTTTCCACCTCTCTGTTGTATAAATGTACAGATCTGGCGAACCAACACTTCTGGCTGAACCACAGAGCTAGAAGATGCACTCCGGTGCCCATTACTTACAGATCCTGCTCTGCTGTTGGAGGTTGAAGCTGGCGTACCAAACTGATGAACAAGTCCATCACTAACAGCTTTCTCTCGATTCCCCCTAATCTTAGCCAATAACTCGGCTGAAGACAATGCTTTTCCAGCAGATGCCCCTGCAGGAAAAGCATTTCCCCTAATAGCATCATAGCCATTCAAGGATTCTTCAGATGATTTACTGGTTAATTGAGGATTAACAGTAGAACCAAATTTCTTTTTAGCAGATGATGGCCCTCCAGCAGCTCCTGATTTGCCAGTCCAGGTTGGCACTGCTACACTTTCTCGGCTTCGAAGCATTCTTGATTGCCGCAGTGCTTCTGCAGCTCTCTGAGCTACTTGGGATGCCTGCTCCTCTAGCTTCAACTTTTCTTCATCATGAGCATTCATGATAGCATCATGGTTCATCGCACTCTGGTAAAGCACAAAATATGAATAAGCTCAAGTAAAACAAAGAAATCACTGAAAAATAAAGGCGACCAAGGGAATATGATAAATAGCACAGCAAAATTTAACTCAAACCAAGCTTCAAATTACGTTGAAAGAGAAGTTACTCTGCCTAATCTTTCTCTCAAATCCAAAAGCTAACCTTCTACAGAACTGACATGGGTTTAACACAAGTACATATAATTGATAAAATCTCCCCTTTCCCCAGACCAACCCCAAACCCAAAAAGAAGACGGACAATAAGAGCAAAAGATCTAAAGCATTTAGACACAGAGATCAACTTGATCTCAAGAGCATCAACAGCACACAGTGACATATGGACTGGGGGTGGCAGGGAACACGAAGCCTACTGAGCAATGACTAGCAAAAAATAGAGAGCTTACATGGATCCCATGAGTGTCAAAAAGACCCCGCAGGATACTTGTTTCTTCATCTAACTCCCCATTGTTGTTATCATCTCCAGCTTTTCCCTTGGGATCTGAGTTGTCTGCCTCTCCAATCTTGGAATCATCATCCTTTACCACCGGTGCTTGAAAAGATGGTTTCTCTTGACTATCTGGAGCCCCAACAATGTTCACATCTTCAGATACTTGGCCGAAAATACTAGATGTTTCTGTAGACCCCCCATTTCCATCATCATTTAATGTAAAGAGATCCTTCATATCTCTTGCTTTGAAAAATCTTCTTTGCTGTGGGTTTTTCAATATCTTGTTGGTAAGAAAGTGCTTGTAAATCTGTCGATGATACACCTTCTCCTCAATGGCTCCTCGGGTAATCAATCTATACACAGTAACATCTTTTTTCTGACCAATACGCCAAGCACGCTCCCTGGCCTGTCCTATGATAAGGTCGCTATTAAAAACATTGAGCAAATATCACTTAATTACTTAGACATCCACCCCCACCCTTATAAAAAAATATTACTTAGACGTCCACCCTAGTTCAATAGAACTCAATAAACCTCTCATCTCTTCTAATTTGACAAATATCTGAGACCTCGTCTTGTTTGGCATTCACTTGTTTGTTTTGTTTTATATGATTTCTGTTTAATTACACTGCCAAAGCAACAAGCTACCAGTATTATCCTCTGTAAGGAAATTTCAAAGAGAAAATTATATTTTGAGTCCAAATTTGCCCTTCAATGTTACTGCATTTAAATCAGAGACAGGCTCATCTTTATCCTATTCAAAAAAAAAAAAAAAAAAATCCACAGCTCCCCAAACCGCACTCTACTGATTTATCTTATATATAAACCTGTTTTCACAATTTTATTGTAAGATGTGTCCTCAACTTCTGGGCGGGTTCGCTACCTTAAACTTGTTTCTGCATCCCTCAATTTTTCCTTTCCATTTTTTTTTAATATTCAATCGTCTCATTTTTAAAAGAAAGAAATTTTCGAAGCATCATTAGTCAAGGGGCTAAAGTATGAGAAGCAATATTTGAAGTTCAACAACACAAAACAACCTATTGTCGAGGGATCAAGAATTTCATTTTCTCCATAATTGGAAAATCAATAACAAAAGGATAAGAGTAGAAGTACCTGCATATCAGTTGATGGGTTCCAGTCTGGGTCAAAAATGATTACTCTATTAGCCCCAGTCAAGTTTGTCCCCAGACCACCAACTTTTGTTGTCAAGATGAAGATGAAAATATCATCTGTATTGTTAAATTCATCTATCAAAACCATCCTCAGCTTTACAGGAGTGACGCCATCCATTCGCCTATAATTGTACTCACAAGTAACAAGAAATCTCTCAAGAATATCAAGCATCTGTTGAGTTTGAGAAAAAAGGAGAACACGGTGCCCCTGTTCCTTCCATACCTTAAGCACTTCTGCAACAACTTTCATTTTTCCACTGCGTTCAGGGTTTCCGTAGTCTGGATCTCTACTGGAGTGTTCTCTTTCAAGAAGATCGGGATGGTTGCAAATTTTACGCATTACATCAATTCCAGACAGAGAGTTCCTGCTCCCATCAAAGATCTGTTCAACCTCAGAGCTAGCAAGAAAAGCTCGGTAAACAGATCGCTGCTCTTTAGTGAGGCTACAGAAGAGGACATGCTCAGTTTTCTTTGGGAGATTAGCATTGACATCAGCTTTCATCCGCCGGAGGAGGTAAGGCATGATTAAATCCCGCAACACCACAGCACATCTGCATATCAACAGTGTAAAGCCACAAAAAATGAACCACAAACTCAATGCCACATCCCCTTGTGAGGACCACCTCAGATCCCCTTAAGGGTCCAACATGTGCCAATCAGACAGGGTTTAGCAATAAATTAAAGGTTACAAGCAATCCAAAGTTCTGATCAGTATTTTCCCATTTTTAGCTTCTTTTTAGTTTAATTTGTCCTCAGAAGAGTCGGGGCAAGAGGGAGAATAGGTTGTCCTGGACCACTATAGCTTTCCTTCTTCCTCATCTTTAATAAGTTCATCCAGAATTAAATACAAATACAAAAAATAAATAAGAAAATATATAGATAGTCCCTTCGCTGACTTGGAAGCTAAAAATCAAGAGCAGAAAGTAACTACAGAACCTACATAGCTCTATTATGAGATAAAACACCAACCTGTAAGCTGTGGAAACTTGCAACGGTGTTGCATTAGCATAACCCCCAACAGATATGGGAACAGCAAATTCAGCCTCAAACACAGGTAGAACTCCTAACTTTCCAGGAAAGACGAAATCAAACAATGACCACAGTTCACTCAACTTATTTTGAATTGGGGCCCCTGTCATTATGATACGGTGAACAGTCTGGAGCTGCTTGCATACCAGAGTAACTTCAGCATTTGGGTTCCGAATTCGATGTCCTTCATCTAACACTGCATAACCCCATTCGATGTCAAGTAATTTTTCTCCCAATAGACGGAGTTGTTCATAAGTGGTGATCAATAGCCCAGAATTTGATCTTACAACACGAGCTATAACGGGATCCCATTTTTTGGAAGTCCTGGAAGATGTTTTTCCTTCAGTCTCACTATCGAGCAGATCTTCGCTTTCATAGTCACTTTCAGAATCCGCTTGCTTCTTTTTACTTGATGAATCATGTGCTGAATCATGTAATATCTCCACGTGGAAGCTGGGATACCATGTTTTAGCTTCCCTCTTCCATTGCCGCAAAAGTGTGACTGGACAAATGATAATGCTTGGCTTATACATATCACTAAAATGCAGTGATCCAAGAAAAGACAAAACCTGTATGGTTTTACCAAGACCCATCTCATCTCCAATTATCCCACCAGCTCTTTGACAGTGAAGTTCCCACAGCCACTGTACACCAACCTTCTGATAGTCAAAAAGTTTGTTAAAGATAGTTTCCGGGATTTTGAATCCACCTTCAAGTGCCACGAAAGAAGATTCTACATCTTCAGTATCCTCTGTGTTGTCCTCATGACTGGAGGTATTGACATCTTCAGCAGAAGACAAACAGACAAACTTTAGTACCTTTTATATATATCTTTGTCCATTTAATGTTCATATGTAAATTTTACAACACACACACCTCCCCACCCACCCACCCCACCCCAAAAAAAAAAATTGTACAATATCTTTCTGCTTCGACACCAAAATGTTTGAGGAACCATATAGCAAAATACAGAAAGATTCAAACTTACAGTCTAAAATTTTGACATATGAGCATTAAAAGCTAGAGTTTCTATCAAGCTTAAGAATCATAATATTGATACTACTACATCAGGCTTTATAAAAGTTAGTCAAAAACATGAAAACGATACGAGTTCTAGCAATAGACCCTCTAAAATACACTTTAGATGTTAACTTATTATCCAAACTTGACACTAGAATAAACATACCACATGCTGTTGGCATTGATAGGCAAAGCTCAGCTGCAACAGAGTGGCATTATGGAGCTATTCATGTTTGGAGGAAAATATATCAGGAGCAAACAAAACCACAAAACTATTATAATTCCTAGAGAAGAATTTGTGATGCACCTTGAATATTAGCTAAAAGTCAAATACTTATACAGTAAGGGAGGAGAATATATCACAAAATAGCAATCTGTTCTGTAATGTTCCTAGACCTCAAGGGGGAGGTGAAGTGGGTTCTATGGATGTATGCCCTAAGTGTGGGAGGAAGCATGGTGGTCCTTGCATGAAGGGTTCGGGTGCTTGCTTTGAATGTGGAGAAGTGGGTCATAAGAGGTTTGAGTGTCCCAAGATCCGCAACAAGGTCCGTAGTGCTAACACTACTCCTTTGGGTAGAGGTGCCCCAAGGGACAATCGATTTTATGCTTTGCATGGTAGACAAGGTGTTAATGAGACCCCGGATGTGGTGACCGGTATGTTGCAAATCTTTGATCTTGATGTTTATACTTTGATTGATCCGGGTGCCACCCTTTCCTTTGTTACCC
>JAJOOO010020049.1:0-10051 GCA_029582685.1 Solanum piurae
AGAACGAACGAAAAAAATCAATGGAGAATGACTATCGAACCTATATTTATTGCGTAAAAAATTATTTGTATTTAATGTTTATATCAAGCAGTCAAGCTAATTTAGTACATAATATGTGTTTGTACATAAACTCTCAGCACTTAATTATTAATTAATGAAAGGTAGGGGTTGTTTGGTTTGCACAATAATTTCATTTTCTTGTTTATTTACTGAAATCTTACCACCATAAGTGAAAGGTAGGGGTTGTTTAGTTTAGAGTACTACCTACTCATTCCATTTGTTTTTACTGGTCCACTAAGATAACATAATTTTTTTCATGTTTTATTCTTAACGTTAAATACTTATTAATCAAATCATTTCTCAAGATTTAAGACAATATCAATTAATATAACTATTATGGTAAAGTACTCATATTAATTATTACTCTTAAGGAGCGTGCAAAATCCAAAGTAAACAAGTAAAAGTGAACCGAGGGAGTAATATTTAACACCTTACAGCTCACTTTCAGGAGTTCCATAATCTTATTCAAATAAGTTTGTATCTCAAGTTAATTTATTGTCACAATACAATACAACAGTTGTAGTTATAATGTATCTGTTCTCTGCAATTCTTCATTCACAATCTAGCAGTCTGCAGTTGCTGCTTGAGCAGTGGCCTGATATATTCATCGAAGCCATCGGGTACATCTGATTCGTTGAGAGGATCCTTCCACGCAGCCTCATACAGTTTCGGGTACACATTTCCATCATAACGTCCCAAAATTGAACCAAGGAAGTGATCAGTATGGTTAAATGCATCAACCAACGATACAGCATTAGGACGAACCTGATCATATTAAAGAGCAATATATACGTCAATACAAAAAAATTATCCACCACAACAAATTAAACAGGAATGACAGATGACAAATTCAACGAGACAAACCTGAGTATACAACGCCCTGAGCTGCTCATTAGCAAATAACCCCTGCTTTGAGGTGATGTAGCCAGTCGCGAGGAAATCTCCCTGATGTTTGTGAAGTAGGAAGAGTGCATAGATGCTACAAAGCACCTCCAGTTGTTGCTTAACACCTTCCCCTGAAATGTCTTGTTGCAACTTTTCGATAAACCTTCAATGAGATGAAAGACATGTAAGAAATAACAAAGTTCTCAACATATATATATATATATCCAGGTGATCAATTTCCCAATATCGCGAAGCTTACTTGGAGACAACAATCAACTGACAATGAGCAACTGCAGCTTCAACTAAATCAGGTGAAAGTTCTTGAAAGCCTAGAGAAAGGAGGGTAAAGCAAGGAAGTTCTTTAACCTATACTCCATCGATAATCAAACTTTTACATTGAAGAAGACTTAAAAGTGAGTATACCTTCTTCTGGATTATCAAACTTGCTAAGATTCTGAGCACAGGCAACAGACATCCTGGCAGCCCTTGCTTCAAATGCTTCCAATATTGCACTAGGTTTCAGCCAGTCCTTGGCTGCAGGAGATGGAAAACAACCACAATAAGTGATCTACTTTTACGCAGTTGATGTTATATGCAAGTAAATGCAAGGAACATAAGAAGATTACTAGCCTGTTTGGCCAAGCTTTTGGAAGAAAATAAGTGTTTCTAAAAAGTAACAAAAATTGTTTTTTCAGAATCTAAAAAAAAGTAGTTTTTCACAAAAGTACTTCTCAAATTTATTGGTTAAACACAAACAGTTTCTCATCAAAAGTACTTTTTTGATAAGCACTTTTAAAATAAACTGATTTTAAAAACTCGGTCAAACAGAATATACATATACTAATATCACAAGTGTAACTATAACAAGGAAGGATGATCTGCAAGGATTTACCTTGTTCCACATCAGAACGGCATTGCATCAAGTGTTCAAGTTTCCCCATATAAGCTATGGTACCCGTTGGCTTCTTTCCGGAGCTCAGCTGTGAAACAGTTTTCATAAGAAACCTTGCAACCTACATGAAACACAGCATGGTTCATAGTGGAGTGTTAGATCTAAGAAAACACTTGGAAACGCGTATATATGTCAAAACTTCATATGAAAATTAGTTTTTACCTGAAGTAATAGCACGACGTTATCTCCTTCAAATGTACAGGCAGGGACATAGACGGCATATAATTCTGGAAGTCCACTGCTACAAAGATAACCATGACCTCCACACAACTTTCGGCATTCTTCAATTCCATCCTGGAATAAAAATTGCATTCAGGCAAGACAATAGTTATGTTAGATGGCCCGATATTGTATTCAAACCAATAGTCAGAGAATTAAATTGTCACTACTCACAGCAGTGGCAGTAGTTGTCAAAGACTTTATTCCTGCTGTAGTCGCGTGCAACTCAGGCAATGTTGAGAAATCATTTGCTTGCAGTCTTTGGGTAACATCAGTGTAAGACCATTTCAGCCACTCACCAACAAATCTGAAGGCATATGCAGAAGCTAACAGGGGGAAGAGCCTGTTTTGCTGAGTTTTGTAGTCTATCACCTGCATAAACGCGTGAAGTAAGAGCATTACTCAAAACTCGATGGCTAAGTTCAGTCACCAGACACTATTACTTGACTGGGAAAAACATAAATTGTCCACTATGAGTATGCTATAAATGGAATGCAGGAACAAAAGATCAGAACCAAATTACCTGAATTTCTTGTCCACCATTTTGAGAACCAAATTGTCTACGAACAGCACTATATCTCGTTGCAATACACACTGCCCGAGACAAAGCACCAGAAGCATATGTTACAAGTGCTTGACGAGTATATACCATGGACACATAGAGAAGTTGTCGAGGAACATCAGATTGGACATATTTTCCGTCCTTGGTAACTTGTGCAACCCTGAAATTTTAGGATCAAATATAATACCCCATTGTGTTAATCATGAGAAGCTGAAACATGAATTCCAGAAAAAAGAAAAGCACAAACCTCATCAGCATTTGATCTCTTGGAATACGCACGTGATCAAATCTTAGTACCCCATTATCCATGGTATTGTATGCCCCGTTTCCAAATTTTGTTCCAATATCTCCGACAGTAATGCCTGGAAGAGGTTTGTGGTCCTCCAAGCTCCGTAGTTGGACAATAAAACCTGATATATGAATGGTCAATAAAATGTAAGTGCATATTTCCTGAAAGTTTACATGCATCACTGTTTTGTGACCTGAGAATCATTGACTTACCATTAATCCCATGATCTTTACCATCTGTTATAAGACGAGCATATACAATCACATGGGTAGAGACTTTACCCAATCCACCAGGCCACCACTATTGACATCGTAACAACGATCAGGGAAATTCACTTATACTTGATAAAAAAGCATGTAGTAAGCCATTTCATAATAGCACATTGAATAGATAAACAAACTAGAAGCAGGCTAAGATGTCATATAGGACACATATCTTGCATAAAACCATGTATCATATACTTTTTTCACCTTGCTTGACGTCAGTGTTGGACTATGAATGACAAATTCATCTGTTTGGGGATCGAATGTGGCAGTGGTTTCAAGGCCTTGCACATTGGACCCATGTCCAAGTTCAGTTTGAGCATAGCAGCCAATAATTTGCATCTTGTATGCCAACGGCAACCACTTTTTCAGTTGTTCCTTCGTGCCCTGTCCTTTTATAGCGGGTATAAACACTCCCTAACGAAGAAAAACAGTGGCAGGTGAGCCATAATCCTAAGGCCTGAAGCAAATGAAACGCGAAGGGGAAAATACTAGAATCTTTAAGCAAATTAGCATATGTACAAATAGAAGTCAAACAAGAGGTTACTACCAAATGAGAATCAATAAAAGCAGGCTCATCGACGAAATATCTTAACCTTTCTGCTGCTTCTTCTGCAGAAATGACAATTCAAGTTAATTAGCAAACAGTGACAAACTTCAGTTAGATGCCTCTTCTTTGGCAGAATACATTTGAAAAAATATTACTCCCTCCGTCCCATTTTATGTGGCAACATTTGATCGGGCACGGAGTTTAAGAAATAGATAAAGACTTTGAAATGTTTACCAAATTGCCTTTCAAAAAAATAGACTCATTTTTTTCTCTCCTAATAAATGTATTGGAGTACTCTTTTCAAGATTAAGTGGGACCAACAAGAGTAAAAGAAGAATTGTACCTTTAAATACTTACCAAATAAGGAAATGTGACATTTTTTTTGGGATTGACCAAAAAGAAAATGGTGCCACATAAAATGGGACGGAGGGAGTAAAAACTAAAATGAAGTCATACCAGAAAGCTGAAGATCAATGATGTGTTTCCATGAGTATGCTGACTTCCTTAGAGTGTTCTTAAATAGTTCTTTCCTGGGAAGCATGGTCCTTTCCTCCTTACTGAAGCCCTGTATCCCACGATGACACTCGATAAATATTAGAGACAAACCCTAATTCATATCCAGCAACAACAACAACATACACAGTGTGATCCCATAAGTGGGGTCTTGGGAGGGTGGAGTGTATGCAAACCTTACCCCTACCTTTGTGAGGTACATAAAAGACAAATCCTGATCATGTCACTGACAGCAACAACAACAACAACAACAACATACCTAGTGTGACCCCACAAGTGGGGACGGTGGAGACTGGAGTGTACGCAGACCTTACCCCTACCTTTGTGGAGGTAGAGAGGTTGTTTTTGATAGACTCTCAGCTCAAGAGAATCGCTATTCAGAAATGTCACTGACAGCCATACACAAAAAATTATCCAACAAAAAGGGGTCAAAACACAAGTTTAAAAAATGGGGAGAAAAAAAGGAATTACAGGATCATCAGCAACAAGCTTGGAGATATAATCTGAAACTTCAAAAGCACGGCGAGAACCAGCCCAAACAATTTTCATCTCATCAACATTGAACTCAGCTTTCTTCCTCTCTTCCGCCAAGTAATCTATACCCTCCATCTCTCTCTCTCTCTCAAGGATGAAACAGAATACAAAATCCAATCTTGGATAGTTATAACAAAAAGGAGAAGGGGGTTCAGATTGAACACTTTAGACATGATTTTCATATGTGCTATGTATAACTTGATACAGTACCAGTACCAGTTGTTGCTTCATTGAATTTGCTTCACTAATAGGCTCACGTTTCGACTTTGATCATTATGGACTAGTAACAAGATTGAGTAGTTAAAGTATGTGGTTATACCAACATTCTTACATACATTTTTTTAATTCTTCAATTAAACATTTAACATTATAAAGGTAGTAATCTAGCTGAGTGACCATTGAAGTTAGTTGTTAGACAAGGCCACACCAACAACTAGCAAATTAGAATACATCAATATGCAGAGACTCATTGCACAAGCGCTATTTTACTATGGGCTTGTAGACAGAGGACGAGCTAGGAGAAATATAGGATAGTGATACATATCTATGTTAAATAGCTGAGTTCTGATAATGTTTGCTCATATTTGATGAATTTCTTAATACGAACTAAATATAATGTTTGGACTAAAGCTGACGTTCTAGCTCCGCCCCTGCTGGCAGATCAGAAGAGATGCACCAAATACAAACAAATACAAACAATGATCCAGGACATCTTACTTTCCTTTTTAGTTCATTCCAAAAACGTATTTTTCCTTTTTTTGCAAACTTTTTAATTTCAAAACGTTTTACCACATGACTAAAGAGAATTTTGAAAAACACAAGATTCAAAAGTAATCTCCACAACAATAACTAGTGAAAAGTACTATTCTAACTTCTAACCCTCCAAATTTCATGTTATTTTATTATTAAATTGTTTTTAAAAATTTTAAAAATCTTATTTTTAAGCATAATTAACATTATACATCTCGCTGAATACCAGGAAAAAAAAAATCTTTATTAGAATCAACTTCGTCTTCACTCGTGTTTGTTCTTTATCCAAAAGATGATTAAAAGAAAAGGAAATAAACAGATAAGAAAGCTATAATTAAAGGAAATAAAAAGGTGAAATAATTTTTCGTAAAACACAAAATGTTATGACTATTTATGGGTAAGCTATAGGCAATAATTCATAAGTACCAGTAAGCATAAAACCTTTTTGTCATAGATTGCATGATAGACTGTGTGAAAGTAAATTGTAAATCAGACAAATTATACAGGATACTTGTTAAAAATAAAAGGCTCCAAATAACAGGGAACTCATTTTTGAGGCAAAAACTTGATCTATTCTTATTCATAATTCTGGGAGGAAAAAAAGCTAAAACATACATAACAGTTTCCTTTCAAAAGTTCAATAATCTTATTCAAAACAACAAAATATTCGGTCACCACTTTATAGTCATTAAAGGATGTTGCTATTTTAAAATCTAGTTTATTGGCACAGCACAGAACAACAGTTCTACTATGTGTGTATTTGCTGCAGTTCTTGCGCTTCACAGCTTAGCAGTTCGTAGTTGCTGCTTGAGTAGTGGCCTAATATATTCGTGGAAGCCATCTGCTATGTCTGATTTGTTAAAAGGATCCTTCCATGCAGCCTCATACAGTTTTGGATACACGTTTCCATCATAACGTCCAAGAATTGAATCAAGGTAGTGATCGGTATAGTTAAATGCATCAACCAGTGATATAGCATTTGGACGAAGCTGATATTAAACAGGAACTGGATCAGTGAAAACAATTCCACCCTAGAAATACAGGAATGACAGTATAAGTTTGACGAGACGAACCTGGGAATACAAGGCTCTGAGCTGGTCATTAGCAAGCGACCCCTGCTTTGAGGTGATGTAGCCTGTCCCGAGAAAATCTCCTTGATGTTTGTGAAGAAGGAAGAGCGAATAGATGCCACAAAGCACCTCCAGCTGTTGCTTAATCCCTCTACCAGGAATGTTTTGTTGCAATTTCTCGATAAACCTTCATGAGATAAAAGAAGTAATAGTAAACAAAGGTCTAAATTCCACAACCTTGTCAATCAAATTTCAAAAAACCTTCATGAGATACAATTCATGCATTACAAGACAAATTAAAACTCTTATCAACAAATTCACCATTTTCAGCAAGACTGAGTGAATACATTTTGATCATTTAAACCAAATACAGCTGAAGAACAAATAGTCAATACAGTAAATAATGTGATCTTTCTATTTGGACAGTTCATATTTATAGTAACTTATGAATTATGATTTTGTGTTCGCAGGGTCATGACATTGTTTGGCATTTCACTAAGAAGAGATTGCAGTAAAAAAAACTCACTTGGAGACCACAATTAATTGACAATGAGCAACTGCTGCTTCAACTAAATCAGCTGCTAGTTCTGCAAAGCCTAAAAAAAGGAGGACAAAGCAAGAAAATTAGAAATTGAATTTGGTTGCGAGAAAAATACACTGAGTGATCGTTAAATTAAACATTTGCATCTGAAACTTCACGAAGAAACGTTAACGTAGATGGTAATAAAAAAAATATAGAAGTGAAAAAGAAAGCAGCAGAAACTAAAAAGTGAGTACCTTCTTCTTGATCCTCAAACTTGCTAAGATTCTTAGCACAGGCAACAGACATCCTGGCAGACCTTGCTTCATATGCTTCCAATACTGCACTAGGTTTCAGCCAGTCCTCGGCTGCAGGAGATGGGAAAACCACAATCAGCAACTAACTTTGTGTAAGTCAGAAAACACAGGAGGATATTTGAAGGGTGAAACAACAGGCCTTCTCACATGGTTGACATTAAGCAAGTAAAAGCGAGGAAATTACACGAACTAATATCACAAGCGGATCCTTTTCCTAATGCAACTGCTACTACAATAAGTACTTTCAGAACGAATTGTAATTATGACACCGAAGGATCAGCTGCAAGGAGCCAAGGAGTTTACCTTGTTTCACATCAGAACGACATTGCATCAAGTGTTCAATTCTTCCCATATAAGATACGGTACCTACTGGCTTCTTTCCAGTGCCCAGTTGTGAAATGGTCTTCATAAGAAACCTTGCAACCTACATGAAACACCGCATGGTTCATAGTGGAGAACGGGGTCTAAAATATAATACTAGGATTAGAAAACTATGCATTAAGATTTCATAAAATAGATAAGCATCTATTGCACTTCACTTGCTTTTTGGAGAAATAGACAAACACCCGCAACAGAATCACCATTGTGAAGCCACATGCAATCTCACAAAATTTACCGTATAGGAAAGGTTGCTCAACCACCAATTCTATAAACATTTAAATTTGTCCAATGATTTTAAGAAAATCAACACCTTAGTCTCCTCTGTAACAAAAATGATCTCAGCACTTAAAAACGACAAAATGTACCTTGGTTCAGCGTCTGCACAATTTCTAGTTCCAAACACTGATTGACTTAATTATTTTACATCTATAACTTCTGAAAGGTCGTGATAAGTGAGGGAAGAAGTACAGGAGATTGGAAATACTATATATAAGAATTTTACATTTTCCAGAAATTCCTTAATACTTCTTTGATGGTTCTCTTATTTTACAAAAAAAAAAAAGGATTAAATCGAACCGTAAAAACCAGAAACAAGACTACAACTGCTGGATATTTTTTTTAAAAAAAAATCAATGAGAAACTCAAGCTTAAAGGATTTATGTTTTTATTTATTTGTTCATTTTGATGGTACTGCACCCGAAAAGGTAAATATGATTGACAGGCTTAAATGATCGCAATGGAACCAGTTGAGCTAAAGGAATCTCCAACTCCACACCATCACTTTATAAGAACTTCAAAAAATTTGGAATAAAATGGAAACTAGCAAAATTTTGATCTTTCCCTTTGGATGAGTGGAAGGCTAAGAAAAACTGAGAACTGGTATGTCAAACTCCATACAAAATTTAGTTTACCTGTAGCTGTAGCACGACATTATCTCCTTCGTAAGTACAGGCAGGGACATAAACAGCAAATAATTCTGGAAGCCCACTGCTACAAAGATAACCATGACCTCCACATAACTTTCGGCATTCTTCAATTCCATCCTGGAATTAAATGCAATCACACAAGAAGCATGTTATGTTAAATGGTATGATATCGGATACAATCAGCACTTAGAGAATTGCTTTTCCTCCATTTTATAACGTAATAGTTCTTTCTTGAAGCTAAAGAGGAGCAGGTCCAAATTAAACTCTTTTGTCAGACAAGAAATTTGACTATTTATAAGCAGTACAAGACACCATTGCAGAAAACCTAATTGCTAATCTCTTATCCTAATACAAATGAAGATTATTTAGGAGACTACATTGTAGCAGACAAATCAATCATAGCAGAACCTTAACCTGCCAAACGGTACAAGTTGTAAGAACAAAAACTCTTAAGACAAGCAAAACTTAATGATGTGGCTAGCCATATGTTTTTCTGATTAGGCTTTCTGCATGCATATTATAAAATTTTACTTTTTACAGAAATTGACATCTATGTTGTTAGGTATATGGATGACTCATGTAAAAAACTTAGAATGATAACCCAAAAGGCCCAGACAAGGATGACAGCATCCATGACTGGTTGTAAAAGGGCTAGAAAGTAAAGGTCGGTGAACAATCAAAGTTGTTGTCAGCACTTACAGCAGTGGCACTGGTGGTCAAAGACTTCAATCCTGCGGTACATGCATGTGCCTCAGGCAATGTTGAGAAGTCATTTGCTGCAAGTCTTTGGGTAACATCAGTGTACAACCATTTTAGCCACTCACCAACAAATCTGAAGGCATATGCAGAAGCCAACAAGGGGAAGAGCCTGTTTTGCTGAGTTTTGTAGTCAATCACCTGCACAAAGCATGTGCCATGCAGTAGGAGCATTAATCGCAACTCTTAAGGCTGATAAACAATGACGATGTGCAGCCACCTGACAATATTAACTTGACTGGGAAAAACATAAATCTATGATGTTGAGCTAAGTACTATGGAATACAAGGAAAACAGATTTTGTACTATTGAGGTGCCAAAAACTTCATCAAGCTCAGTCAGCAGAGAAATTCTTTTCTCGGAGTCACATAGGACTAGTGACTGTGAGTTACTTAAGCCATAAGACTCCTAGGCACTGCAGTAGTCTGCAATGTCCAAAAATGTTGGGGCAGATCAATTGGCTTTGCTGGGAGTTGTTTTGGTAAAAATATCACATGTGCAATG
>JAJOOO010020050.1:0-14488 GCA_029582685.1 Solanum piurae
TTAATGAAATTGTAGTTGCAAATACGATTTCACCTTTGTGTTTTCAGCTTGCTCGAGAGAGAGGTCGTAAAACTAAGACTACTAAATTGATGGCCGGTGGGATTGGGTCGACATGAGGTTCAGCTTGAGAGATTGAACCCTAGTCCTTCTCCCACACACTCAGCCCGAGAGAGTGAGTGGGCTAAGGAGTAGGTTGTTCTTCATGCGGCAAGTGGGTGTCTGAGAGAAACCCATTTGACTCGGGGTAAGTTGCTCAAGAGAGAATTTACCTCCACTATAGTCTAGCTTAGTCACAAATATTCAACGGATTTATTATCAAAAGCATGTACCCAATAGTTTAGTTTTTCCCGTATTCCTATCACATCCCAAGAACCCTATCTCCATATTCGTATCTCTTTTTATTTTTGTTGGTTTTGCTCTTTACTTGTTTACAAACCCCCCATTGATAATTGACGCTTGCATCACCCCTTAGATTTAACATGTTTATATTCGAAAATATTTTTAGCTATGACTAATTAGAAGTAAATTTTATTTTTTTCTATTAATTCTCAAGCCCACTCCCTTGGGACTTGACCCCAACCCTTGGTTGGGTTACTTTAATATTGTACGATCGTAGACATTTGCATTGGAAGTTGTGTCTTGATTACGCAAACATCAAAATAGCGCCGTTGTCGGGGAGTGGTGTTGCTTGAGAATTCTTAATTTAGTAAAATAAAAAAAAATTCTTAGTTGTATTTCTACTTACTTAATTTTCAGTTTTGTTTCTATTGTTTGTGTTGAAAATAGAAAGCACCGACCACTCTTGGTTTGGTTTGATATTAAAAGAAAAAAAGTCAAACCGAACCCAAACCAAACCGACATAATATATATATATATAAAAATTTATTTTATTTATAGATAAAAAATATTATTTATAATCTACTTTGTTGATATATTTTTAGTTAGTTTATAGTTTTCAATGTTTATATATTTTATTTCAAATTTGGGCTTGTAAAATTTTGTAATATATATATATTATTTTATTTTTTTATTTATAGATAAAAAATATTATTTATAATCTACTTTGTTAATATATTTTAAATTAGTTGATAGTTTTCAATATTATATATTTTATTTCAAATTTGGGCTTGTAAAATTTGTAAATATTTTATTTTGTATTAAGATCAAAAGTTACAATTATATTGTTATAGTTTTTCAAATTTGAAGTTAACAATTTACTTTGTAAATATTTTGTTTTGTATTCAGTTTGCCTCTAGCCTTTAATCTTATTAATTTAACATAATGAACGTTGATATTTCAAAAAAAATAATTTGTATGCATGTGAATTCTACCGTCTTTTTGAAAATTTCTATTCATTTAACATTTTTTAAGTTTAGCTTATCAAACAGGTAAGTGAAAATATATTTGATCTCTTTTTTAAATACCGTATAGTTGTAAAAAACCAAAAAAATGGAAAGAACCGACTAAAACCAAAACCGAAAAAGCTGACTTTATGTGGTTTGATTTGGTTCAGATTTTTTTTAATGAAAAATCAAACCAAACCGACCTATGTACACCCCTAATCACCCCATTACTAAAAGGACCTCTAAAAAGATATCCCCCAAACTCTTCGGAACTCATTACTATCTTATTCTCAAACACTTGACTTGATTTCTCATCTTGTCATATTCCCCTTAAGTCTAAAGCTGGCACTTGAAAGCTATGGACCTATTCCATCATCTCTAACTAGTCTACATCTTCTTTTACTCTAACACTCGGGAGAAGTTTATTTCATGACTACCGAAATCTCCATAAGCAGGTACTAAGACCTCTTTCTAAGGTGTTTTTCTTAACCTCTTCTAATTACATACCACATTGGTACCCCTCTTAATGCTCTTGTTACTCTTGTTACATAGCCACACTTCACTACCCTTATCTAAAGGTTAAGGTCTCTCACTTGTACCACTCATATTTATCGCATCTAACATCTCAATTCCTCACCTGCTCTATGTTAAGTCTTCTATATCAAATATCAAGACTAGAATCATCACCCTCATGTTGTCATTCTTTTGATCATGACACTCATCTCAAATTCAAGCTTAATGTTTATTACTAAACCCGAATATCAACATGATTTCTCGCCTAATACACTAACTCACCACTACTATGCACAAACTTAGAAACACTCATCTAGTAGGACCTTATGACAAGTAGGCAATCCTTACCTCTCAGTCTCTACACTCACCAATTACCATCACATTTAATCAGCATTGGGCTCATATCAAGAACTACCTCATGTTTAACAACACCACATTCAAGCTTAGTATTCTAACAACTCCATGGACTCTTACTAACCAACTGCCTAAGAAATTCTCATTCTCTCATTTCAACTTCGCAACTTAAGTACTACTTAATCACTTACTGTGCATTATCTCTCAAATAGCTCTATCATTCTCTAAATACCGTGGGGCCTCCCCCTTCAAAGTTCATAAGACTATCTTGGATCTCTCACCTCATGAATATTCTGCTTTCTGATTCCACACATACATTTCGTTTGCTCTAACATGATGACACATCGACATCAACTCTATTCTGGTTAACAATATACTTTATCTCATCATGACTAATAACAATTCATCTTATCACGAACTCTTCTACAACCTTACTATTCCTTACTTGACTCATAAAGGAACTCATCACTTATAGTTGACTGGGTGCGATTGCAATAACATAAGTTTCCCCATCACTATCTCTTTCCCTTAGATTACTGAACCTCTGCATACTTTCCTCTAACTCTGGGCACTTTCACTACTACTTCTCATGATCTCGTAACTCATGTTACCATTTTAGGGTGGAAATACTACCCAAGCTCTAAACATACTCCCTCGTAGGGATCTCAGGTAAAACAAAGCTTAGGGAAAAGAGTACAACGTGCTTTTAGCTCAAATGCATGATTCATATGAATATGAAGACATTACTCTGAAACTCGACACTTAACTCACTCATGGGCTTCTCTCAAGCCCCTCTGGAGTCTCATGACTTCCTCAATACTTTTGCAAAGAATAACTCATCCATACGGATCTTGGGCTTTACTTTTCAACCACCTCTAGTTTGATGGGTAGTCGAATGAATTTGAGAAACGCACGAGTATGAATAAATATCTATGACATAGCTCTATTACACGATTAAGAGTTTGAAAGAAGGGAAACTTTTTCTTAAATGTTTGTAGTCCCTCATTTATAGAAGTGGGCCCTCACAACCATAAATAAGATCCTACTTGACACAGCTTCATAGACACCCTAGGACACTTGAACTTTGTGCTATGATACCAAGTTTGTCACGACCCGAGCCTACACCCTGGACGTGGCCGGTACGCGAGAAAAATTATTGGTCCCCAAGCGAACCTTCATCCTGACAGACTATAAGCGGAAGACTAACTCAAGCATAAAAAGCTTAAAAACTGAATAAAATTCATTGAACTAAATTAAAAATCTTTAACTCAAGTGAATAACTCTGAATAAAAATAGAATATTCAATTAGCCAATAATAGGCAACTCAAGTCTTTGATACATTAATGAGATAAATGAAATAGACTTCTCAAACTCTATTGTCTATCTATGAAGCCTCTAATGACAAAAATAGAGGTCGGGACAAGACCCATGACATCATGACATAATTGAAAAGTAAATGAAATCCTCCGGAAGCAAGGAGGATCACCATAGCTAACTCGAACTCCATGTGGTATTAACGAAGCTCCTGTTGATGATCCCAAATACCTGTATCTGCATCATAAAATGATGCTGGCCAAATGGCTCAGTACATGGAATGTACGAGCATGTAAGGGGAATTCTAAAGCATAACATAAGCTTGAACTTGATAAAAAGGAAACATACTTACCTCTTCTCAACTCACTCAACTAAACTTACCTCAAGAATATGATACTCAACTCAAAGATATGATATTAAACTCAAAGGTACTCAACTTAAGATAAAGCAACAACAAAAGATGCAATATATGGAAAGCTTTTAAAACAGTAGATAGAAACTCAATGTACTTAAGAATACAATAACAACTCAATTTGTATATAATAAAATATGACATAACTCTGTGGGAGTTTATCTAACCGACAACCATCACTATGAGCTATGTGATGACACACCATCTCGCACATGCTGCCAGAACTGTCATATACTTTGAAAGGGTATAAGACCTCTCAACTAAATGGATCCACTAATCTATGCTTAAAAGCATTAAAGGAATCATCTAAAAAGTATGTCCCTTTCTACCCACATTGGCTACATGGTTTATGGAGACTTGAGTTATCTAAACTCACCCTCATATCGAGGCTCAATACTACTCCCAAAAATATACTCAGCTCATATGTTTAAAAATATAACTCTTTCTATGGTTTGAGATTATTACTCAAAATATTTCTCTTAAAAGAGATGTTACTCAAACTTCTCAGAACTCTTTTGGAAATCTCAATTTCCTCTTTTTTTAAATGTAAAAATATTTACTCTTAGGACTACTTAGTTCCCATATATCATTTTAAAGAAAATGAACTCAACTGTACTCTTTCTAACCTCATGTGCTCAAGTCTTAAAACAAGTTTAGAAAAAAAAATATAAAAGACTTCTCAGAATAAAGTTCATGCCGAATTATGGACGTGAATGACTCAATTTGAGATTTTCAATAACCATACATAGAACTCAATACTTGAGACTCAACAAATCAGAACTCAAGAACTTCAATGGTAATACATTTTTCAAGAATGCTCGACTCAGAGTGTTCATGCGGAATTATGGGCATGAACTACTCAACTCATGGACTCAAAGATAAATCTCATCTCGAGACTGCTCGACTTATAAGGCTCATGCAGAATAATGGGTATGAACAACTCAACTCAAAGACTCTATGGATAATATGTAATAGTCCCATGATTAGGAATAAATTCTCAAAAGAGATTAGGAACTCAATACTCAAGACTTAGAACTTGAATATACTACTCCTCTCAAAGATGCTCAGTTTACGAAGTTCATGTAGAATTTATGGGCAAGAACGACTCAACTAGAGGGTCTTCATAATAATATGGAACTCATGTATACGACTCTTCTCTTCTCATACTTGCTTCCTCAAAACTTAGTTCAAATCAATATTTGATTTCAAAAGATTCACAATTGAACTCAAATACCTTCTTGGACTCTACTCTTAAATCTCTCTTAAATTTGAATTATGAATTCAAGAGTTATGGTTCGTAATATGAAAGATCTTCTGATGATAAAGTAGACTCATGAATTCTTTCTCATACTCACTTGCTAGAGTCTTGAAACAAGCTATTAGAAATTGTAGAAGACTCTTCAAAAAGACTCAAAGGGACTTTCTCGAAATGTTCGAATGAACTCTCAAAACTTTACTCTTAACTCTACCTTGAATTTGAATTATGAATTCAAGGTTATGATTCATGTTATGATTAATTTCTAGGTGTTTAGAAGTAGTTTAGAGTGATTAGCATCAAAGGGAGTGAAGGTACACTTAAAAAGGAATCAAACGGGACAACCGACGGAAAATGAGTGGGGGCAGGCGACCCTAGAGCATTCCTGGCATGGGGCGCCAGCCCCTTAACTTCAGAGGCTGCATATTGGCGTACTGCTGGGGTGCACCGCCCCAGCCCCTCCCCAGGCAAAATTTCGAGGAATTTCGTCTCTCATTTTCTGATCCTAAATTGCTTTTAATCGATTTCTTTTCTCAAGTTTTCCTTAGATTTAATTACTCAACCTAAGTACACACTAATCTACTCAAATCACTAACTTTCATCTCAAGAATTCATCAAAACCCCAACAAAATAATATTTAGAAAGAACTTCAAGAACACTTATCAAGAACTTAAATCTTTCAAACTTTATGGACGAATTCGAATATGAAAAATCATGTTTGGCGTGTGGGTGAACGAATCCAACACTATGGAAACTTACATACCTTTTAGGTATCAAACTCATGGAGAAAATCCGCAACAAAACTCAAGAACCTCGACGAATGCTTTGATCCTCTCTTCTTTTCTCCTATTTTCTCTTCTTGAACTCTCAACTAAAACCCTAGGCTTATATTATGATTATAAAACTGAACCTAATAAGATTAGACCCCTAAAAATGAATTAAATATGATTGGGTAAGGAAAAGACTAAAATACCCCTCACTATTTTTGGGTAGCTTTTCTTAATTGGACAGCCTGACTTCAAAAGGAAATATCTCACTCATCCGACCTCGAAACTTAGAAAACTTGGTGGCGTTGAAAAGATAATTTAAAGTCCTTTCATTTGATATATATGCTCCACCTAACTCATCATGTACGAAAAGTTATGGTCGATTGAAGTTGACCCAATACTTAAAGGAACTTAGGAATGACTTGAATGAACTCTCTTTAGTTCTCCTTGAAACTCAAGGTGATACATCTAGTGACCTCAACACTCAAGAAATTTTAAATTCTTCGATAAAATCCTACTCACAATGAAAGATGATTCGAGTCAATAGTTCAAAAAAAATTCTAGGGTGTTACAAGAGAGATATTGTAAAACCTCAAAAATTGGAAAATAAAGAAAATAATATTTTTGGTTGAAGTCTGGTTCTACGGGTCCCGTCGATGGACCGTAGAAGCTTGACCTGGTCCCATCTATCGACTGTAGAATCTTCTACGGGCCGTAGGTGGCAACCATAGAAAGAGGGAAAATATTTTTTTCAAAACAAGTTCAGTATCCTTTGTACGGTTCACCAGGATGGTCCGTCATTCTTTGTACGAGTCGTAGATAGGTCTCGCAGATGAGTCCTAGACATAGTGAAATTTTGAGGGTCAAAGTTGGTTTCTACGATTGGTTTCTACAGATTGTAGAAAGACCTACGAACTGTAAAAGTGTTCCGTCAAAATATAGGTGATTTCATGATCCCAATACTTGGTCTACGGTTGATCAGTACGGACCGTAGAAAGTCCTACCGTCCGTAGGTCCAACCGTAGGTCAAGTTCGGTAGTTATTTTAAAGGGGTTTTTGGGTCTTCTCCTAATTATTTTAATCTCATACTACATCATTTTGTCTTCTACCCTAAGCTTTATATAAAGTTTTTAAGCCCCAAATCACCCACTTTCAATTCATTCTCTTATATTCCCTAAACTTGATCAAATTCATCCTCCTCAAATTCTCTCAACCTAAGGAAGAAGAAGAAGAGCTAGGATTCCATTCAAGCCTCCAAATTCATCATCTTTCTTGAGCTTTGAATATCAAGGCATGTGCGTATTCACCCATGGAATTCATTCTACCATGGGGTCTCCAAAGTTGCCAATTTCTCAAATCTTTATTCAATTGATTAAGTTAAAGTTTCAATCCATTTTTTATGGGTTTCATTCAAATTGTGATTGATTGTTGTTCATTAAGTCTTCTAATACATGATATTTAGTTGAAATTATGTTGACCCACGCCTAAATTATGATTTCTCAATTATAAACCTATGATGAACTCATGAACCTATGAATTATGTATTTTTAAAGATATGAATGTTTTATAAAGTTGTTGTAATTAATTTGGGCATGCTTTGAAAGGAAAGTATCAATGCTATTGTGAAAGGATTTCTCATTTACTATGATGATCATGATTGTGAAAGGAATTTCTCACAAATAAATTCACATTGGTGAAAGGTTTTCTCATCCATGTTGAATTATGTTTAAGGAGCTATTCTATGTTTAATCTTGAAAGTGTGGATTGATATTGATCATTGCCTTTCCTATGTCTTATTGATATTTGACTTTTATCTATTATGTTGGGATTTAGACTTAGCACCGAGAGGGTTTGTGGTGGAGGCTCAAATAGGGTAGTCTCTAGTAGCAATATGATCGTGCTTACTCAATTTAAGTAATTCACGCTATCATGCCTATTTTATACATAATGCCTCACACTTAGTACATGGATATTTCATTTACTAATTCATAATTGTACCTTCCATACTTGTGGGCGGGTTAGGTTGAAATTGGTGATATTAGAATGGGTTGAAATAGAAATTGGGTTGGGTCTTGACCCGCCCAAGTATACTTTGGGCTCAAATAGACTAAAAATCGGGTTGGGTCATGACCCACCCAATTTGACCCGCTTAATCTCAATAATTTTAACATATTGTTATTTAACTTTTATAATCACAATTTTAATTTCAACTCAGGAAAATTTTAAAAAATAAGTTACAAAATAGATAGACAAATCCTAAAAAATATAAAATAGATAGCAATTCATAAACTCAATATAAGAACATATATTACTTCAATGCAAATAAAAAGTCTTAAAACGAATTGAAATTGGAGATAAATTGGGTTCCACTGAAGATTCTGTTAAAATGGGTTAAAACTTGAATAAGTTTAGATTGAACCCAAATCAAATTATCTTGCGCCGAACCCTTAAAATTTTAGGTGGATTGGGAGGGTTACCTATAGTTGGGATCATTTTTATACCCCTAATTAGAAGACACGAAAAATCAATTTTCATGGCCATGTGGGGGCCACCTTTGAAAATTGTGATAAAATATTTGCTACATCAAAAAAGATTGGTGAGGAAGACACACAATTTGCAAAAACTCCTTTCATGATTATGTTTAAAACTAGATACAAGAGTCGACCCAATATATATAATTCTATTTAGAGTAAATTTTAGGTTTAGCAAACATAAAAATCATATTTATATGTTATAGTTATAGTTTGCATAATTGCGCTCCATAGCAAATTTTATGTTTGCTATGAAGCATTAGATCTGTATAAAAATTGCAGACAACTTTGATTTGTATAAAATCGCAGGCATCTAATTTGTATAAATCACAGCGATTTGTATAAATCGGGTGTATGTGCCTATGAAAATTGCATGTATATATGTATATGTTCTTAGTGTTTGTATATCTACATAACATTTGAATTCATATACATTTGAATCGAGTTAAAACAGTTGTATTTGTATATCAAATCTCTCTCTCATTTTATACAAACACAAATTATACATTGTATTTTGTATAATTTGTGATTGTATAAAGCGAGAAAGAGAGAAAGGCAAAAGAGAATTGGGCAGGGGAAGATTTGTAATGTATAATTATAAGTGTATAGGACGAAGATATCTATTTGTATTTGTATATACAGTATTCTCTCGCTTTATACAAACACAAACACAATTTATACATTTGTGTTTGTATAAAGTGAGAGAGTCGAGGGATAGTGGCAAGCGAGATCAGGGAGGGTGGCGAGCGATATATCTGGGGAGAGAGGCGAATGACAAAGTGTTTGCTACGGATTATAATTAAATGAAATTGTGGTTATAGCATTTAATTTGAATTAATAGTTTGTTATTTTATACAATTTTCCCTTTTATTTGTCTCAATTTATGTGGTACGATAAAATTAAAAGAGTTCATCAAATTTTATATGATCTTTAAATATTTTAAGTTGTTAATTATTGTGACTTACAGTATAATATATGTTACTCACTTTGTTTCAATTTATGAGGCATATGGGAAACTTTGAGAGACAACCTAATTTTTAATTCGATTTTAAATATTTTAAGTTGTTAATTATTGTGATTTATAATATTTTTAATTAATATAATTTTCAACTAATATACGTTACTCTCTCTGTCGCAATTTAGTGGCATATGTGAAATTTGGAGGATTAATCAACTTTTAATAGGTTTTTAAAAAAAATATTTTTAAGTTGTTAATTATTATGATATATAGTACTCTTAACGTAATTTTTAAATAATATATTTTATTTTCTCTATATTTCAAAAGTTGATCAAATATTTAATGTGTTTTTAAAATATTTTATTTTGTTGATTATTATAATTATAGTTTAGTTTTTTTTAGTAATTCATAAATATATAACATACTAAGAAATAAAATACTAAGAAAAAAATAAGAAGTGTAAATTAAAAAGGAGAAATTATTAAATATAAATAGAGGAGAAGGGCATATCTGACTGTCCTAAGCTCATCTATTCTCTTTTATATTATGGAGTAAAAATAAAAAAGGCATGAATAAATTAATTTATAATGTAATTTTGAATAACCCTCCGTTTAAAAAAGAATGACATCCTTTCATTTTTAGTTTGTTTCAAAAAGAATGATATTTTTTTTTTTTGGTGACATGTTTAAGACCACAAGATTAAAGGACAATTTTATACATTTGATATAACTTTAATTTAGGACAACAAAATTCAAAAGTCTTTTTTATTTTCTTAAATTTCGTATCAAGTTAAACTAGGTCACTCTTTTTGAAACGGAGGGAGTACAACATATTCTTGAAAGTCACCTGAGGAAGAGAAATTATCATTAAAAAAAACAAGAGCTTTTGAAACAAAACCTCTAATAAAGGCAAGAAAATCGAGAAATCTTCCTATAATGATGCAGAGCTAATAAAATATTTAGCTTTAAAAAATGGGCAAATCTTGAAGATGAAGAACTTGAACCAAAAGTGGTGATTTTCTGACGTAATATTAATTGTGCCAATCCATTTAGATATCTCCTAATAATTACTCTCTTTGTCTTTAATTATTTTAATTTTTCATTTTTATTTGTTCCATTTTACTTGTTCATTTTAACAAATCAAGAAAGGATAAATATTTATTATTGATTATACCCTCAATTAATTAATTTTGAAAAAGGTAAAATTTTGAGAAAATCTTAAATTTTTAATTCATCTACTTCATAATTAATATGAATAAAATGGTAAAATAACTATGTCAATCATTATTTTCTTAATAGATGTATTAATTCAAAAATGGAAATATCTTCTCAAAAAAAAAAGAGTTTGACATCTCTAAAATTTAGGAGTTGGTAAAATGATTACGCTTCCTTAAAGAGATTGAGCTAAGCCATAAAACAAAAAATAAGCAGATAAAGAAGAAGTTTGCAGTATAACGAAAATAGAACAGAGAGAATGTTATTCCTGAAACTCTGGTTTACAACAATTATGCAGCAGCTATATAAACTGTGCCACTAACTTGAACTCCTAAAAATACTCTAGTAACTTACTAAGACTCCTATCTAGGTAGACTTCCTACGAAATAGGAACTGATTTATTTGACTCAGTAAACTAAACAGGGCAGAAGTAAACATTTAAAAACGACTGTTAAAATGCACTAATTTTTAACACTCCCCCTTAGTCATGCTTACTGTCAATAACTCCAAGAGCAGCCCTGAAATATTCAAACTTAGGCTTTATTAAGGCCTTTGTAAATATGTCCGCGACTTGCTCATTTGTAGAAATTCCTTTCAAAATAACTTCTTGATCCAACACTTTCTCTCGAATGAAGTGATGACGAACCTCTATGTGCTTCGTTCAACCATGAAAGATTGGATTTGATGCAAGCTTGACAGCACTTTCATTATCACATCTAATTTGAATGGCATAATCAACTTTGCACAGCATCTCTCCTATTAGTCTCTTCAACCACATACATTCTTGTGCAGCCATAGTTGCGGCTACATACTCAGCTTCAGTGCTAGATAATGCTACCACTGATTGCTTCTTGCTGCACCAAGATACCATTGCTGAACCAGTATTGAAACAATACCCTGAAGTTGAATGTCTATCATTCACATCTCCAGCCCAATCCGCGTCGGTAAATCCATTGAGTATAAAAGTTTCATGTCTTCTATACATAAGACCATGATCAAGTGAGCCCTTCACATAACGAAGAATTCTCCTTGCTGCATCAAGGTGTGAACTACTTGGACACTGCATGAACTAAGAAACGATTCCAACGGAGTAAACAATCTCTGGTCTTGTGATAGTTAAATAAATTAAACTACCAACAAGTTGCTGAAAATTTTTGGCATCTTTTAATGGCTTTCCTTTAGCTTTCATCAACTTTAGATGTGGCTCCATTGGAGTGGCTTTTTCTTTCGACTCCCCCATGCCAAAGCGCTGCAACAATTTTCTTGCATATGTCTTTTGAGAAATAAAATATCCTTGATCTGTTTTTTCAACTTTCAGACCAAGAAAACAGCTCACTTCCCCCAAGTTCTTCATCTCAAATCGAACTGAAAGATCACTTTTCAACATTGAGATTTCAGCATCATTATTACCAGTAATGATCGTGTCATCCACATATAATAAGACCATCAGATGCACATTTGATTCTAATTTAATAAATAGACTAGAATCAGCATCGGAAACTTTAAAACAAAAAAATATAAAGTATTGAGCAACTTTACCATACCAAGCACGTGGTGCTTGTTTAAGGCCATACAACGCTTTCTTTAATCGGCAAACACGATGAGGATACTGCATAGAGACATATCCTTTTGGCTGCTCCATAAACACTTCACGATCCAATTCTCCATAAAGAAAAGTGTTTTTTACGTCAAGCTGCCACAACTTCCAGTTCATAGATGCTCCAAGTGAAAAAATGGTTCTTACAGTTACCATTTTTGCAACTGGACTGAATGTTTCCTCATAATCCAACCCATAACTTTGAGAAAAACCACGTGCGACAAGCCGAGCTTTGTATTTGTCGACAACCCCATTTGAATTTTTCTTCAAACGAAAAATCCATTTGCAAGTGATAAGCTCGCAATTTTCTGGCTTCGACACCAACTCCCACGTCTGATTTTTGCTCAGAGCATCAATTTCTTCTTGCATAGCTGCTTCCCACTCAGGATGACCTTTGGCTTCTTCAAAGCTTACAGGTTCATCCAATACTCCTGTAAAGAAACATGAAGTAATCGAGCAGTTGTTCAAGTGTACCTCATAATCTTTGAAGTAACTTGGCTGTCTTTTCTCTCTTGCTAACCTCCTTTCGGTTTGTTGTTCAACACCATCTAAATTTGAGATTTCATCATTATTTGAAGCCTGCAAATTTCTCTCTGGAATCAGCTCCAAAGGTTCTTGATCAACATCAAGAATCATTTCTTGATTGTTAGTTTTCTGGTTAGAATGGTAGGATGATATTTCATCAAACACAATATCTCTGGAAGTGACAAATTTCTTGGTTTCAGGGTCCATACACCTCCACCCTTTCCTATAAGAATCATAGCCAACAAAGATACACTTTTTTGCTTTCGGGTCAAGTTTAGTTCGAGAGGATTTTGGAATATGAACATAACAAGTTGAACCAAATACCCGAAAGTAATTTACATTTGGCTTTTCATGATATAGAATCTCGAAAGGGGATTTCGCTTTACCTGGCCATGGAGGCAAACGATTTATCACATAACATGCACATTGAATAGCTTCAGCTCAGAGCTCTCGAGGGAGATTTTTATCATGCAACCAGGAAAGACTTGTAGAAGCAAGATGCGCGCCATTTTCCTTTCAGAAACACCATTCTGTTAGGGGATGTTAGGGCATGTCATTTGCCTTGAAATACCATTGTCATCGCAATATTTAAAGAATGCATCAGACATGTATTCTCCTCCATTGTCACTACGCAAGCATTTAACTTTTACCCCAAAATCCTTCTCCACTGTAGTTTTAAATTCAGCAAATTTTGACAAGGCTTCACTCTTCTCTTTCATGAACTTCACCCATGTATATCTTGAGAAGTCATCTACAAGTATCATGACATATCGAAAACCACTATAACTTGTTGTTTTTATTGGTCCCATCAAGTCTGTATGAACCAGTTCAAACATAGTGGATCTTCGATTTCCTGATCTTTGAAATGGGAGACGGTGTGATTTCCCAAATTGACAACCTTGACAAACTACATCTTCATGAATATTTTGCAGAGCTGGTAGACCATCCACCAGTTTCTTTGAACAGATTTGCCTCAACAATTCCCAAGTGCCCCAATCGAGCATGCCAAATTGTTGCGCTATCTGTTTGACTTGTCTTCTTCACATAGGCTTCTCCTACTGCCATGACAAACAACGAACCTTTCTTTTCACCCGTAAGAACAACATCAGCATATATGTTCTTCACGTTGTCCATAATCTTCACATCATTTGGACCAAATAGAATATATTTTCCAGAATCAGTGATTTGAGAAACTGAAACTAAGTTTCTCTTCAAACCTGGAGCATGAAATACATCATTCAACTTGACAGCCCCTGTAGCTCCAACGTCAATCTTCAGGACTCCTTCATTTGCTACTGGATATGTCGAGTTATCTGCTGTAACAACAACTCGTTCTCTGTTATGTTGGCGCAACTCTGAAAGAAGAGAATCATTTCCAGTTACATGATGAGAGCAACTAGAATCAATGATCCATTCTTGTGTGCAGTTATCATTGTTGTAGAGAGCTTGAACTACATCACCATTCCTCTGCTCATCTACTTCTACAGTGAAGCACTGCTCCCATTTGAGTTGCTCGTTTCCATCATTTTCACTTGCAACATTTGCATTTGAGATCCTCACTCTACAATTTTTCTTAGGGATAATGCATAAGTACCCCCTAGACTATGACCGAAATCCCAGAGACACACCTAAACTTAACTAGGGTCCTATTACCCCCCTGAACTCATTTTTTTTGTATTTTTGTGCACCTTTTGTGCTGATGTGG
>JAJOOO010020052.1:0-13314 GCA_029582685.1 Solanum piurae
GTTGGGAATGAGGATCACGAATAGTTTGAACAATTGTAGACCTACCGAATTTCTAAATCTGGAAACGACCTACCGGATTTCTAAATTATTGTTGTGATCAATTAATTATTATGTTATGTATTGTATTTTATCTTGTATTTAAATTATTATGTTATGTATTATATTGAATTGTTATATTGTATTTAAATTATTATGTTATGTATTGTATTGTTATCTTGTATTTAAATTATCATATCATGTATTGTATTTTTAAATTAATTTTTTTCATCTTGCCATTTTAATTTTGCGTATTCTTTATAATGAAAATTAATAATAAAATAAAAATTTATTATTCACAAAAATTAGAAAAAAATATATTATTAATTTGAAATTAAAATAGTATATATTAAATAATATTTTTTTTAAATATTATATTACATTTAAAAAGGAATTATGAGTATTAGATATTTAATTAATGGAATTATATGTAAAATAATATGTTAATTAAAAAGTAATAGAAATAATAATAAAATAATGAAAAAGTGAAATAGAGAGTGTGAATAGTAGTTCTCCAAAGAGTTGAATAGTAGTTCTCCAAATTTGGAGGTGGGTTGGAGTGCCCATTCTCTATTTTACTCTCCAAATATAGAAAATGAGAGTAAAATAGAGGTGGGTTGGAGATGGTCTAATAGGATAAGTAAAAAGTGCCACGTGTCAGCTCCACAATATTTTTACAATTAAAATTATTTATTTGTAATTATATTAAATAATAAAATACAATTCAAAAAGCAAGACAGAAATTTAAAGCAGTTTTAAAAGTAAATCTTTTAAAAAAAGTATACACGTGTATATTTTATAAAAAGTACAAATATATTTTCTTTTAAAAAAAACTGAAACGGTAATATTAAAAAATAAAATTATATATTTGTTTTACAGAAACTGAATGTTCATAGGTTACAACTTCAAGAGTCCTAATTTCTCTTTATTACTTCACAATTTTAAACACCATTTTCCAAAACAAAAACAACATTATTTCATATGCGATTAAGTTTACTAATCATCTAAGTAACATTAAGTATTTCAAGTTCTTCTTGATTTGTTTATTCTTTTCAATTTATATATGTGTTATAGTGTATGTTGTTTGTATGTCAATGTCGATTAAAAGGTTTATCATCCTAATAATTATAGATATAGATTGGTTTATTTCACGATTCATCTTCTATTTGATAGATCTGTTGAAGAATTACCATGACCTGTGAAGAAATGCTCTCAATGATGCGTTAATTATAGATTGGTATAATTGAAAAGGAGAAAAGCATT
Organism: Solanum piurae; assembly: GCA_029582685.1. Taxonomy (NCBI): domain Eukaryota; kingdom Viridiplantae; phylum Streptophyta; class Magnoliopsida; order Solanales; family Solanaceae; genus Solanum; species Solanum piurae. The sequence goes on from JAJOOO010020052.1 coordinate 1,300, forward strand.
TTTATTTCGAGTTCTTCTTGATTTGTTTATTTTTTTCGATTTATTTATGCATTATAGTGTATGTTATTTGTATGTCAATGTCAATCAAAAGATTTATCAGCCTAATAATTATAGGTATCTCTTGGTGGATTTCATGATTCTTCTTATATTTGGTAGGTATGTTGATGAATCTCCATGACCAGTGACGAAATGCTCTCAATGATGCGTGAAGTATAGATTGATATAACTGAAAAAGAGAAAAATAATTTTACTACGGAAACAAAACTGATAGTGTTTTTATAGAATTTCTCACTAAAGCCCTTTATTCGTGGAAGGTAGAAGAGCAAAACCAAAGAGGCTCGAGCATCATTGAAAAATCATTTTTCCTTATTTTCTCTTTATTGGGGAGTTCAATGAATTTTCGAAATTTTTTTATTGATTTAAACATTCATGCTCAATTAGGTTCATGTTTGAAATGCATTTTTTTTTGCTGCCTTTACCGGCTAATTGACGTGAAAATTTTGTGATGGCTATCTTCTTAGTTTTAACAGCTTAACTTTAGTCTGACAGTAAGAGAAAAAAATTCTATGCCATATTATTTTAATAGGAGATGATTATGGCATCATGAAATGTAGCATATCATGAATTATGAGTGAACCGGCAATACATAATATTTATACTGATGAAAATTTAGAATTTGGTAATTTGTCTCTCTCTTAACTTGGATGAAAAAAATGTGCAATTGTGCATTATAAGTCGTTCTGCTTCATATTGTTGACTATTCTTTTTAATAGATGCACAAGAGTTTTAATTCAAGTTGTCATACTACTCACCTTTGTGATAGAACTCATACATTATTAGCTTTTTATAATCTTTTTTATTTTCACTTTCTTTTATAATTTGTATACTTATTTTTACAAAGATCATTGTGTAAATTACAACTTAAATTAAATAGTTAGTTTTAAAACTTTCCATTGCATTTCTACTTAGTACAAACTCTAAAAAATGATTAACAAAAAAAGTGATTAAATAAACAAATTAGAAATATGTGGTGGGGGAGATGGTGTAGTCTTAATTTGAATTCATTTTTCAAAGATCATTGTTTAAAGTAAAAAACAAATATTATTAAAATAAATACCCTTTATACTCATTTATTAATCACCTCAACTTTTCATGATTATATTTTTTAACTTTCCAGTACACTTTCACTTCTGCACAATTTATTTTAATTTTTTAAAAAAAGTCTCCTGCACAATCTTTTAGACTTTACCATTATCTATTTTGTGTTTTTCAAGAAAAATAAATTTAGACCACAAATTTAAAAATTAAATGTTATCTATCCCTACTGCACATTAATAAAATTAAATCACAAATTTGAAAATTAAACATCATCTATCCCTACTGCACATTAAAAAATAATTTAAAAAATTCAAAAAATTCTACTACACATTAACACTTCATGTTTAAGTCCTAAAAATATGCACCCTTAAATTAATGCACGTTTAGAAGTATTTTTTTTTTTATTTATTATTATTATAACTATTTAAGTTATCAAATTTGTATATTTCCTATTAAACTAAATATAAATCTATATATATATCCATAAAAAAGAAGAATCAGAGAAATTTCATAATTAAAAAATAATATTATTTAAGATCACTTTGCTTAAATTTTCTCTACAAACTCATACCTTAACTGAAACTTAGGCAACTCACACTTATCTACACACAAATTTAAATTATTTTCAGATTATTTTATTTTAAATTCAATCTAAAAAAATTAATAGATAAAAAATGTAATGATAAGCATTATTTGTGAAACCCAATAATTTTTATTATTTGCATTTAGTTTTTACAGTTTTAAAAAACATCATATTTTTATTGTTACTTTAGCTTTTTACTGTTTTAAAAATTCAAATTTTAAAAGTAGTTTATCTACATATACTCTTCCTAAAATATTCCTCTTAATTCATAAGCGCACACAAGTCTCTCCCTTCTAAATCACAAAACATGATTTTAAAACTTCTTCTTTTATCTTAAATACTTTCCTTTTTTAAATCAACATTGAAATTTTGAATTTAATATATAAAGTCACTTAAAAAATATATGTCGATTTGGTAAAGTAGTTTTAAATTTTTTGGTGAAAGATCTTTTTTTTTTAAACAGGAATTACTTTATGAAGTCTAATATCTTTAACGTTATTTCATTTTCATATTACTAGATGAATACTTTGATCTAGAGACATGCTATAATAATGATTTTCTTATCAAAAAAGTTTTAGGGTGAATAAAAATCTTTAAGATAAAACATTAATAATGATTTTCATACAACTAGAATTTCTTTTAATGAGCTCTTATAACTTTTTGCTTATAAGCCAAAAAAAGATAAGAAATTTTAAACTATAATTTTTGGATTATTTGTAGTTTTTTAGACTTGAAAACAGATGCTTAATTAGAAGCACTTTTCATTGTTAAAAATTATTTTTACTTTAAAACACTTAAAATAAAGTAATGGAAACATGGTCTAAGAAATTCAAAAAATAGTGTAGAGAATTCTCGAATTATCATAAAGCGCATATATAGCTATCAAAATTTAATGAATCTGTTATATCCTGTCAAGGTGTTAAATGCTAACATTCTCCTATATAAACTTTACAATATTATTTTATAAATAATAAGTTAAACTTTGAAATTGTCAATAAATCAATATTTACAAAAATATTTATTAACTGACCGCGCAACGCGCGGATACGTATACTAGTAAATAAATAAAATAAAAGAAGTATTTTAAGGAAATGATATAAATGAGCGTAATGATTAATCTTCTGAATATATAATAAAGAAGAAACATAGAGAATGTGATTTGACACCTCTCTATAACTTTCATTCATGTTTTTCCCCTCTTTTTTAGATTTTTTTTCTTATTTAAATCAATTATTTAATTTTAAAAGTAAATTACCTAATTTTTAATTATAAATAAACATTTATAATAAAGATTCTTCACATGCCAATTTGTAAGGACTAATATATATATATATATATATAGTTGGATATAAGATAGGTGATGTGGCACCTCTCAAAAGTTTGGATTCTTATTTATCTTTATTTTCTCAAATTTTTAGCCTTTTTTTTTTTAATCATGTAATATAATTTATTTATTTTAAAACCCAAAAATCATCTCATTTAATAAAAGAAGAAACTTCCATTTTAAGCGAATTAAAATGGACAATTATGCTTAATTATTATTCTACGTTTTAAGCGAATTAAAATGGACAATTATACTTAATTATTATTGCCTTATTGGCATGCTCATTCCTCTTCCTAACCAATATTACTCTCTTCTCATGTCTTTTTTCTGAAATTTCAAGTAACATACATACTGTTTCCATATAAATTTGAACATAGCTGGGTAATGTTGTAAAACTTAAGAACAAAAGAACAATATAAAGATGAAGACAAGAAGAATATAAGACGAGAAACAATATAAGATAACTTTCTTTCTTTCAAATGTTCACCAAATCTTCAAGTGTATACAATATGAACCCTTATGCCTCTATTTATAGTGTAACATAGAGGCATACAAAATGTTAGTCATAAACATGAATATAATGGAGGATGTTATGAAAGTGAAAGGTTAGAAGAATAATTGTTATATAGATAGAGGTTATAGAGGTTATGGTTATCACTACTAAAAAACTGCCAAAAAACGATGGACTGCGTCATTCCAAAAAGCGACACCATTTGCCACACTGTCCGTCGCTTTTTAATAAAAATAATTATTTTTAAAATTATTTTACAAAAAACGACGGACGGCATCTCTTAGTCCGTCACTTTTTTTAGCAGATTTTTGCGCTAAATATATATATAATTAATAATTATTTATTTAATATATATAGAGACGCCGTCCGTCGCTTTTTAATAAAAATAATTATTTATAAATTAAAAACTTACCACATTGTTCGTCGTTTTTAATTTATTTTATTTTATTAATTACTTTTTTAAAAAAGCGACGGACGACATCTCTTAGTCCGTCGCTTTTTAGTCAAAATATCTAGTCAAACATTTTTTAAAAAGCGACGGACAAAAAGATGTTGTCCGTCGCTTTTTTAAAATTATGTTGAACCAAAAAGCGGGTTTTCCCCCCATTTTTCCATCTCTCTCTCTTCTCTCTTCTCTCCCTTTTCTCTAAAACCAAACTGTTGCGCCGCCGCTGCCCCACGCCACCCCACGCCGCCGTCACCCTTCTCTCCTTGAGCATTAGTCTCGTCGCTGCCTTGCCCCATCGGTGCCGCCACCCGTCGTCCCCACTGCCTCTTTTCCTTAGCTTGTTAAGGTTAGGGTTTTATTTTATTTTATTTTCAATTCTAGTAATATTTGATTTGTTATAAATTAGTATATTGTTTTAGTTTGATGAATTGTGTTATTCAATTGTTAATTTGTATATTTGATTATTGTTAGTTAGGTAGAGAATTATGGATTTTTGATTTTAGGGTTTTCTTCTAAATTGGTTTTTTTTTTAAATATGATTGTGAATTGAGTATTAGAAGATAGAACTACCAAATAATTAGAAGTTAGAAGTTAGATTAGTTGCATTTTTCAACTTTGAAATTCTTGAATTTAGTATGTTTGACGGTTGAAGTTAGAAAACATTCAATTATATATGAAAGTTATATTACTTTGAAGTTAGAAAAATATTGGATAGTATATGAAAGTTGAAATTAGATTAGTTGAATTTTCCAACTTAGAAATTCTTGAATTTAGTAAGTTTGAAAGTTGAAGTTAGAAAAATTGGAGATTTTTAAATATGATTGTAAATTAAGTATTAGAAGTTAGAACTAACAAATAATTAGAAGCTAGCTAGAAGTTAGAGATTAGTTGAATTTTTCAATTTGCCATTGTATTTGTGCTTATGTATTATATTGTTGTTGAAAATTTGGTTACTTGAATTATATTCTTGGACTTAGAAATTCTAGAAATTAGATATGAACTTGAATTTTTGTAGGATTTTAGAACTTTAATTAGGTTGTGAACTTTAGAAATCTTGAATTATTGTAGGATTTTAGAACTTTAGGTGGTAAACTTTAGAAATCTTGAATTATTGTGGGATTTTAGAACTTTAAGTTGTGAACTTTAGAAGTTTTGAATTATTGTAGGATTTTAAACTTTAGGTTGTGAACTTTAGAAATCTTGAATTATTGTAGGATTTTAGAAATTTAGGTTGTGAACTTTAGAAATCTTGAATTATTGTGGGATTTTAGAACTTTAAGTTGTGAACTTTAGAAATCTTGAATTATTGTAGAATTTTAAATTGCAGGTTGTGAACTTTAGAAATCTTGAATTATTGTATTTAGAACTTTATAAGATTGTAAACATTAACAATCTTGAATTATTGTAGGATTTTAGAACCATAGGTTGTGAATTTTAGAAATCTTGAATTATTGTAGGATTTTAGAACTTAAAGTTGTGAATTTTAGAGAACTTGAATTTTTGTAAGATTTTAGAACTTTATAAGATTGTGAACGTTAGAAATCTTGAATTATTGTAGGATTTTAGAACTTTAAGCTGTGAACTTTAGAGAACTTGATTTTTTTGTAGGATTTTAAAACTTTAGGCTGTGAAACGTTAGAAATCTTGAATTATTGTAGAATTTTAGAACTTTAAGTTATGAATTTTAGAAAACTTGAATTTTTGTAGGATTTTAGAACTTTAAGTTGTGAACTTTAGAGAATTTGAATTATTGTGGGATTTTAGAACTTTAGGTTGTGAACTTTAGAAATCTTGAATTATTTTAGAATTTTAGAACTTTAGGTTGTGAACTTTAGAAATCTTGAATTATTGTGAAATTTTAGTACTTTAAGTTGTGAACTTTAGAAATATTGAATTATTGTAGGATTTTAGAACTTTAAGTTATGAATTTTAGAAAACTTGAATTTTTGTAGGATTTTAGAACTTTAAGTTGTGAACTTTAGAGAACTTGAATTATTGTGGGATTTTAGAACTTTAGGTTGTGAACTTTAGAAATCTTGAATTATTTTAGAATTTTAGAACTTTAGGTTGTGAACTTTAAAAATCTTGAATTATTGTGGGAATTTAGAACTTTATGTTGTGAACTTTAGAAATCTTGAATTATTGTACGATTTTAAACTTTAGGTTGTGAACTTTAGAAATCTTGATTTATAGAATTTATGAACTAATTATTAAGTTGAACTTTAGAAATCTTGATAAAATATAGTCTTTATGAACTCTTTGTAATTTTGAAACAATTTTTTTGTAATTTTGAAACGAATTTTGAAATACTTTATAAGTCTTTAAATCACATTTTTTGTATGCTAATTTAAGTTTGTTGTTTTATATTTTGTGTAGCTTCTTTATAATGTTTTGTGTTTGATTGGAGCTGAACTGAATTGAATTGCTTTTGCAGGTGGGCAGCAGAAACTAAAATTGCGGAAAAAGCGACGGACAGGGTGGTTTTGTCCGTCGCTTTTCTGGATTTTATTTTTTTTAAAACCCAGAAAAGCGACGGACATGGTCCTTTAGTCCGTCACTCTTTTAAATTTTGTTTTTTTAAAACCCAGAAAAGCGACGGACGGCGTCTCATTGTCCGTCGCTTTTCAAGATTCTAAAAAAATTAAAAATTAATTAAAGCGACAGACGGCGTCGCATTCTTCAAGAATTTTTTTTAAAAAAAAAACAAAAGTGACACAGTCCGTCGCTTTTAGAAAAGCGTCGAACCAAAAAATGACGAGATTGACTGCATCGCTTTTTCGTCACCTTTGGCCAAAAAAGCGACGCAGTCCGTCGCTTTTTTCTGTCTCTTTTTGGCAGTTTTTTAGGAATGTATCTTCATAATAGAGATAATGGGTGAGAGTAACTTCTTGGTATAGTGAACATCCACATTATAATATTTTATAACACTCCCCCTTAGATGTCCATAGATAATATGCCTCGTTAAAATCTTATTAGGAAAAAATTTCGTGTGAAAAAATCCTAGTGAAGGAAAAAGAGTACACATATCTTTTAATATGCTTTGAATGTTGCCTCGTTAAAAACCTTACCAGAAAAATCCAATTGGGATAATATAGTGATTAAGAAAAAGAGTACAACGCGTATTTTTCTCCCCCTGATAAAAACTTTACTTGATATCTCGGAGACAATGCATTCCAATCTTATATCACAACTTCTCAAATATTGATGTTGGCAATCCTTAGTGAATAAGTTTACAAGATTATCACTTGAATGGGTCTTTGAACGTCTATCTCACCATTTTGTTGAAGATCATGTGTGAAAAAGACTTTTGGTGAAATATACTTTGTCCGATCTCCTTTGATTGTATCCTCCCTTCAATTGAGCTATATATTATTTTCGTATATGGTGGCTAGAATATCCTTTGCCAAAGGAAAATCACATATGATAGATCATGATTCCACCCAAACACACTATCAATATTATTTCTGCCTGATTTGAAGAAGTGGTTATCAATGTTTGATTCTTTGAATGTCAAGATATTGTTGTGCCTCCATATGTAAGCAAATAGCTCATTTGCGATCGAGCTTTATGCAAATCAAATAAATATTCTGCAACTACATAATCAAATCATTTCTGACTCAGATATTGATCATTTCAATTTTATTGAAGCTCATCTTTTCTTCTAAAAAAAAATCACACATCTTCTATGTGTTGAGTCACTTGCTTTGTTAGTTTCTTGGCATAACTTGAATGATAATATGACAATCCCCTCACATAACTTTTTTTTTATATATATATGTCAAATAATCTTCTAGAATTTGCATAACCAACAATCTGTAAGTGCACCAATTTCACTAATACATGACATTTTAAATCATTTTCATGAGGTTGAAAAGATTCTTTCTCTGTGATAAGCAATCTCAGAACCATTGGGTACTCAATGGAATTGTTTTAAGACCTTTTAAATCCTTCAAGATTTTTCATATAAACTTCATCGTCTAGTTAGACATGATAATCAGCCATTATACATATTCAAGTATTTCATCTATTGCTATACTGAAATAAGTCTCATTGCATCCACCACTGGAGAACATATCTCCATTTAATAATGTCAGGACTTCTACGAAAACCCTTTATGCCCTTAGGCACAAACCGTACTTTATATCTTACGGTTATACTTTCGCACAATGATTCATTTATACCTCACTGACATATATTTTGATCAATGAACTATAAGTTCAAAAACAACACTTTTTCTAAGTGAAACAAAATATACTTGAATAGTGCCTTTTATTTGGCCAATCATTTATCTGTCCACTTATATGACAGATTCGAATTTAAGATCCTCATAACCAATTATAGCATTGAGTGCTACTTCATATCAAAGATAACGTCGAAAATCATTTGACTCGATTCCAATACGACATAACTTATCGAGATCTCTTCATTTTTCATCATTTTTAGGTACCTGAACCTTCGCCAATGTTTTATGAAGTGTTATGTCATAGTGCTCTTTCTAATCACTTACCTCATTATCATGACCATTTTGATAATTTGCTCCTCTCCTTCCTCAAGGAGTTTTACGTTTGAAATCGATTGGTCTATCACGCTTTTGGCGTACCATAGACTCTGTCCTTCAAGGACTATTCATTGGAGCATTTGCAGCTTAATTAAAATATTGAGTCAGCAAATACATCTGGCAAATTATTTGCAACATTTTGCAAATTAATTATCTCTTGAACTTCAAGTTCACATTTTTTTAACGAGGATCTAGATAATTCACCCCACACATAATTTTCAGCTGCTAAACATATCTCCTCCTAATGTTAGAAAATCTAAAATTTACCCCTAACCTCATTTGAGGATCCATCTTTGTGCGTGGTGGAGAAATAAAATCATATGTGCACACATCAAATTTTTAGATGGAAATTATTTGGTTCCTAACCCTGAACCAATTGTTATAGGAGAACCTTGTTGACTTGATGCATACATGTTAAATAAACACATCTCATACCAAATTTTATTTGAGAGATTTGTTCTCATAATCAATGGTCTAGCTATAATTGGAGGAAAATAATTTCTGCTAAACCAATCAGTATTATGAATATAATTTCATAGTTTGGAACTGTGCTCTTTAATTTAACAATTTGAGCAAACAACCTTACAAAAACCAGCTTGTAAGTTGATACAAATGCACATGTGACCATACCATAGATGCATCTATTAAATCATAATAGTAAGTGGTCCACATGGCAGGTGAACGGGCACATATTCTCCTTTTTATATGTTCCAAATAATTTCAGGGGTACAACCCCAACCTTAGCTGGTACAATGATCATTTTATCATGAGAACAAGCAACACAAGAGAATTCTTAAAGAATCTTTTATTTCTTCAAACATATAGTCACGTGAATTCTCAATTTCTTTTGCATCACATCTGAACCAGAATGGTCAACCGGTTATGCCAACTGATATTTATTCTTGTAAACTTTTAGTTTACTTTTTCATGTGATTCCTTCATCATGCCCATATCTTTATACAACAAATAAGAGAAAAATGGGTAATCTTTTATGTAAATATTCATAACCCGCTTTGATTGTAGTAATCTGAAGATATTTACTCTTTCAATAATTTGCAGTCTCAATATAATAATTTTTCTTTTCAATTCCTCCGAAACTTAAATAGTTTCATTTGAGACTTACTACAACCTCAATAATATGAACTATTTCATTTTCTGGATAGTAACAAATTAGTCTTTCCAAAACTATCAATTAATTTTGTGTACTGCCACAAATTTCACAACACCATTCTTATGGTGACCATCTCCTTCAAGGAGAAAATTATTATTATTGTCATGGTTAAAATTATTATTGAAAGACTTATTTCTTGACAATCAATGACAAATTTGTGTTGCCATGCAATAATATTTATTTTGCTCATGGCCACGATCTTTATAGAAAATAATTATTTCTTTCTTTTGTCCTGCAATAGTTCATGATAGAACATACCACAATATTTGTGATGTACTCAAAGTATATGACCAAATAATCATTAATGTCAAAATATGTTTTTCAATCTCTCAAACCTCCTGTAGAGGTGAGATGTGACATTTATCCAACAATACATGAACATGTTATTATCCATACGAACACAAGTCACATTTTCTTCAAGAAATGGACCATAACCATTTGTACATGCTCCATAAGTTTTTATCAGAAACTCATTGTCATACTTTGAAATTATCAAATTTATGTGACTTACCTTATCACTTTAAGAGGTCAAATGTATCAAATGTACTACCACTTTGTATTCCTTTATTTTGATGAAGGATTTACAAAACTTTTAAAATTGGGTTGCATCAACAACAATGTGCCCAATATCTTTTTATACCACTTTGATAGATAAAAAATACCTTCACATTTGAAGGACCATCTTAAGAAATAATGTGCCCAATAACCTTTCATACCACTTTGATGGATACAATTACCTTCACATTTGAAGGACCATCTTAAGAACCCATAATGTTCTTCCTTTTAGTTACAACAATGATGATCATTAACATTTTACCACACTCATATTCATACATTCAACCACTTGTCATTTTTCAGACATATTATGTACTGCCATCATATTCACATAAAAGAATGGAGCAAATTAATTGGGCAAATTTCATGACTTTCAGTCAAAAGTATACAACTTTATGTTAGTCATCATCATATCATTACCATAGTGCATTAGGACTTAAACCCAATGTGTTACCCATATAAAGACACATTTGGTCATAAATCAATGGGACTTGAACCCAACTTCTTATTATCATGGTGCACTGAAATTTTAACTCGATGTCTTACCCACTTGGTGCGGTGAAACTTGAGTTTACTGTCTTACCCTCAATCAATGTCTTAATAAACCAAATAACATTACCAACAAATAAATATTAAATACCATAAATATAATCTGAATTTGACTTAAAATTGAATAAAAATGAACAAAACTAGTTAATTAGAACAACATGTTGGAACCATATAACAGTCTGAAGTTAAAATAAATTAAAACGTTTTAATAGTCCCTCTCAATATTGTTATGAAGATTATCATAATTTACTAATCATTTTAAAATAACCACAAAACAAGCTTTGTTAGTACAAATAATATATAAGATGTGAAGTGTACCTTGCCACCGAAGAATTACTTGGATAATTCATAAAAATCAAGAAATACCTACCATTGATTCTTGACAGAGAATGAGCAACTTGTGTTGATAACGTGTTGTAAAACTTAAGAACAAAAGAACAATATAAAGATGAAGACAAGAAGAATATAAGACAAGAGGAACAATATAAGATAACTTTCTTTCTTTCAAATGTTCACCAAATCTTCAAGTATATACAATTTGAATCCTTATGCCTCTATTTATAGTGTAATATAGAGGCATACAAAAGGTTAGTCATAAACATGAATATAATGGAGGAGGTTATGTAAGTGAAAGGTTACAAGAATAATGGTTATAAAGATGGAATAATGGTTATAAAGATAGGGGTTATGGAGGTTATGGTTATCTTCATAACGGAGAAAATGGGCGAGAGTAACTTCTTGGTATAGTGGACATCCACACTATAATATTTTATAACAGGTAAGTACTTTTTTTTTTTTTTTTTAAAATTAATTTGGACATGTAGTCCATTTTATTTATGCCTTAAAAAGGTCAAAAACTCCACCATACAAAGAAAACCCCTGAACGGCCCAACAGCTCATCAGGTTATTCATACAAGGCCCTATAAAGTAGGGTTTCCTAATTCGTTCATTTGACTCTTTCCACTTCTTCCTCTTTCTCATTTCACTCTCTGTCCACCATTTGAAGATGATGGTGTTCATCAACTTTTGACTCTTCATTTGTGAGTGCTTAACCTCTTTCATGATCATCAAGTTGTGTAAATTTTCAGCTTCCAAAAGGTTTGTGTTTCCTTCCCTTATTCTGTCCCCGTCTCTCATCTTCAACTGAAATCTTCTTTCTTGCAGGTGTACTCTCCGGAATGGTTCATGCCGAGGTTGCCAGGGAGTGAGAGTCTTGTT
>JAJOOO010020054.1:0-11069 GCA_029582685.1 Solanum piurae
CCCAACCCTAGCCCCAAGACCAGAGTTTCGACCCATGACCTAGGCAATGAGGCCTAGGACGTGATCTTGACTAAAGACCCGATCAAGATTTAGGACCCTGACCCATGACCCCATATGTAAATCCAACCAAGAAACCAAGGCTTAACCTTTACTCGCGATTCGACCCATAAAAAGAATTGAAAATAAATCTTAAAATTGGAGTAGTAGTTGGTCAAATTAGAGACGACTTTAAATATGGATCATGTTGGGCTGGCAAAAATTAGCGCAATGTAAAATTATCTTGTTCCCAACCCATAAAATTTTGGGTGGATTGAGTGGACTCATAATTTCTTAGTCATATTTGATACCCCTAGTAATAGCTTTAGCTGAATAATTTTAAATTTCTGAAGAGATAAAAAATAACAATAACAGTTACACCTCAATTCCAAAAAAATTGAGTTAGCTAATAGACTTCTCAATGTACATGTCCATTCAACTAATCCATTTTGTCCAATATTAAATATAGTATATAAGATTCTACCACTAGACGTTCTAAGCAATTTTTACTGGCAAGTAAATTTCAAACAAGCCTTTAATCGACTCCAACAAACATTAGACTCTATATAAAATTATAAATGGAATAAACTTATCATACTATCATGTTAAAATTGAGATGTGAAGAGAACAGCAAAAGGATTCTTCAATATATAACTGAGTTAATAGTCAACAGTAAGTAGCAACTTGGAAGTACTTTATCAAACATATGTATTAGTGCATGTGAATTGTAGGTCAGAAGAATTAATTAACAATTATAGTATGAAAAATTATTTGGTCGAAAGCGGAATTGGAAAAATGGAAAAACTTATAAGTGACAAACTTTAATACTCCGTAAGTATTTATTAGTGCCCTCTATAGTACAGTGCTTGCGCAATTAGCTCCATTTAAAAAAAATAAAAATTCAAACCATCATCCAGGCTATGGTAATCTTCAGAAGTAGAAATAATTCGAGTATTTAAATAAAATTTATTGGTCGTTCAAAAAAAGACAGTTGGTGAATGAGGAGTCTATACCCAGATAAGGCCATAGTCCATTCAAAGTGAACATATACTTAAACCTGTTGGCCCAAAACGAAGCATGTTTTGGGCCGTCCTTATATTTACTAGTAATAAATACACAGAGATGTGAATTATTTTCTTGCTATCTACTGGACTGTAACTTAACCCGCACTACTAGCGATCACCATTACTATCAGCAGAACTAGCAATGATTCACCAAATGAAATGAAATGAAAGAACTGGGTGATTAAGCCTTCACAATACCATGGCTTATATTTTATCTCGAGTTTCAGTTCCAGCCTTTCAGGTCAAACTACGAAAGGCAATGCAAAAGTTCTATATCCTCGGGGTTTTACTACTTAGACTTGTGTGTGATACTAGGTGAGCACGCTTCAAAGAACTGGTCCAAGTCAACATCTTACATGAAACTTTATTACAATCAAAATTGTAACCATAGAACTTATAAAGAAGGGCAATTAGGTTCATAAAACTATTGCAAAAATCAAAACAAATATAAACCACAGGTACAATCCGATCAAAAGCAGGCCTGTCAATACTCATCCCTAACTTCTAATGTAGAACCGGAAGCGATGGCCAAAAGAGCTGACTTTAAAAACTGAAATTATCTGACCTGTGAAGGTGAGCAAAGCAAGCCAGAGGCATCTGCTCCTACAACTGCAAGATCACAAACAGTACAAAGCTGTCCTTGCTGGGATGGAACAAAATGAGTAGTACAATAAGGGCAAGTGACATCCTTCTGGCCTCTGTATATGGGGACATATGTAGCGCCACAGACCACAAACGGATTTCTGAAGTCATAATTCAACTCTGTAGCATCTCTCATATTTTTCTCAGCTGCTTGAAGAACCTGGCGGGCTGTTTTTGCTTGGCTTTCATTGGTTGGATTTGTCTCCAACAGTCTCCTAGCAAAGTTGGCTGCTGAGCTGAGATTGCTTGCCTTATAGCAGATAGACATAGCATTCTGTAATGCGAGTCTCAAGTGTGGAAGCTGCAGATTACAGTGTGTGAAGTAGGCAGCCAACTCCTGCTGACGAACGGGGTTATCTTTCGATTCCTTCCTCTTAACCTCCATCTGCAAACCTAAAACGTACTCCTTCACTATGACAATCAATTCCTTGACCTCATCCACCTCTCGTCTTGACTCAACCACAATTAAAGGAATGGTGTGAAGAATGCTCAGGAATAATCTAAGAGCATCAGAGAATTTCCCAGAAGTAGTGGCTCTATAGGCAGTTTTAAGTTTTTCTTCCAGCTGACTGAAATTGAAGATGAGGGCAGGTGGACCCCGCACATTGGGACTAGCTGACTCACTCCAACCTCTTTCGATTGCCAGAGAGATAACTGGTGCCGAGGAGAAGGCACGGAGATATGTATGGCTTCCCATATGAAGATCAGCAAACAATTGCTTTAATGGAGAGAAGTTCTTAATCCCTAGTTGTCGGCTCAGCAAACGCATAGCAGTATCGAAATTGCCAGCAGCTGCATGTTCTGCAGCAAGAGATGATTTTTGGACCCAAATCTGGCTGACAGGCATGCCAGGGTTTGGGGTAACAAAAACAGAAGAGCGGGCATTGGAAGCAGTCTTTGGTGTGTCAGTATCAGCTGGCAGATCCAAATCCTCAAGATCCCATCCTCCTTCCTCGTCATTTTCTTCTTTTCCTTCTTCATCCTCCAGCACCATACTGATATCCCCATTCTGCAGATTTTCCACCTCACCAATATCCAGTGACTCACCCCAATCAGCATCTGCAGCCTCTTCGTACTCCTCATGTCCACCCTTGACTGTAGCATCCAAACCACCTTCAAATATACCTTTTGTGACCATCAGTAGAGGCCAGTCTCCCCCACCCAAAATGGGAGTTGGGGGCTTCAAGAGAGATGCTTTCTTCTCCTTTGGCAATGATGGAACATTACCACCCAGTTTTTCAGCAAGACGCTCAGCAGTATCCTTCAGCCCGTGAACATTAGCTGTGATGTATGCAAGGGGAAGATGACCAGCATCCTCCAAAATCTTGACACGCTCACGAACATCACCAAGGTACAAGGCATCGTGGAATTGACCCATCACTTCATTTTTTACCTCAGCAATTTTCATCATTTTTGACAACTTATCCAGGTTTCCTGTTATTAGATAAAGGAAAGAGAGCCTCTCAAAGTTCTTCGTCTTCTGGTAGGCATATTCAACAATACCTGCATTACCCTGTCGAAGGGCCTCCACCCCAAGCCTATACCAATGATCCTTCTCATCAAGCTTCTTAGCAGATTCAAGAGCTATCTCAATGTTCCCACTTTCAAGTGCTAAGTTGAAACGAGTAAGCTCATCCTTGACAAAATGAAGAGCAACCTCAGGAAAACCCTTCTGCTGCAAATAGGCAATCATGGCTTGACCACAAAGCTCGGAGTTTCTTATCATACTCATAACCTGGTCATATCTCTTTCTAAGCAGGGCCAGCTTGAAAATATATTCAGTTGAATCAATAATAATAGGACGGTTCTTCCCATCTCGATCCAAGCAAAAAATAGTGTTCCCATATATCTTAGAGATGTAGACTGGGACATCTAAGGTTTTGATGATTCCACTATCGCCATTGGGAAGGCAGTACTTGATGTGGGTAAGTGTGGTATAAATGAAGACCCCGTTGTCATCCCAGGCACCACTTTTGACACGAATTGTCTCGTGAAGAGTGCAACGGTGCACAAGCTTCTTATCAGCTATTACTATGGAATGCTTGCTAAGCAAAGCAACACTTTCCATGTCAGACGACCAAACGACATACCTGATGAAAGGAGTCTGCAGCTCTCCAAGAACAATTCTCTGCTGCAGATCAAAGATAACAACTCTGTCCTCTGCCCTGCACAGTAAGTTTCCTGTGCCAGCATAAAATATTGCATCAGTAGCAGTAGGCAGAGGGCTTTTCTTAACAATTTCATTCTTCAGATTTTTGACCAGCACTTGATTGGTGCTTTTCTCAAGCACTGCAAACCTGTTCCGAGCAACAAAAACTGCTGATCCTCCAGTTCCCCTTTTCGCATCTTGAACAGTATCACCCCTACCATTAGTGTCTTTAGGTATAATGTATAGTTCATAGGAGCCCCCATCAACGTCCGAACAGATCAAAATAGCATTCTCAGTAGGACTGTAAGAAAGCGTTCGTGGACCTTGGTTCAGACTGTTTGAACCAGGCCTTCTAATTGGTATCAACTGATTCTCCTTCTGAGTTGAATACTCGTACACACGGAGAAATCGATCCTTCACATAAAACAAAGAATCACCGCTCACAGAAAAAGCAGGGCGTTCTCTCTCCAACTTGAACACTATCATCCCACTGTCATGACCAGCTGCTAAAAGATTCATCTCAGGATGAGCTGCAAGGATCCAAAATCTGTCATGCTCCCTGCGGAAAGTCTGGAGACCAGTCCTTTTAGTAGCATCCCACACTCGAATGCTCTTATCCTCTGAATTGGAAACAATAATATCTTGCCTTGAATGGAACAAAACACAAGATACATTGTTCATATGGCCTCTCAATGTGTCCACCTCCCAGGCCTTTGTATCTAGGAATATCAAACACACAATTAGTAGTGTATAGTCTCGTCATAGTAACCTGAGAAGATCATCAAACGCATTAAAATATCCAAGTTTCTAACAGCAGACAGCCTAATCCAATCTGAAAAGGCACCTGTTGTCTATCAATTTAATTCAAGGAGAGCATTCTTCTCCATGAATAGAGAAAGGCTTGAGTTTACATCCTGTATGATTTTCCTGAGCATAACACAATTAAGGACATTCATTTCTTTATGGGTACCAAGAAACTACAGTTCAGCACGAGTCTAATTAGCTTCCCCAAGCTTTAGAGATAAATGCAAACTGCTACCACTCACTAGCTCAGACATAGCAAGGTACATCCAGTTTTAGCTGAATTAAGGAATTCTTAAGTGACAAGTTTTTTAAATTAACTGACAAGAGGCTCTACAAATTTGAAAGATCCTATTTCTTTGGCCAAGTGGATGATCAAAAAGCTCTTATTATAGCTAAAATGATATATATCAGTAAATAAGTCAAATAGCACAAACTGAATTTAGCGCTAAAGGTTCAACAGATATGTAAGAAAACATTTATGGCTGGCAAGCGAAAAAACATTCAAGATTTTAGAGCATACCATTCATCCGCCAGATTTTCACCTGGCGATCATCCGCGCCAGACACAATTAGGGGCAGTGTAGGGTGAAATGAAGCCCAGTTAACCCCTCGATCATGACCCTCCAAGACATACTTCACAACAGCATCTACTCCACCAAAGAAGTCTGTATTCATCTGGCTCAAGCGCAAGATGTCATCAGCAGGAGAAACAGTTTTCTTCCTTAGAGCACCAATATCCCAGACCCGAACAGTCTGATCCAAAGATGCAGAGACAACCAAGTCCTCTTTGGGATGAAATAGGGCACACATCACGTAATGGTTGTGCCCAGTCAAGACAGAAATACAAGTGCGAGACTGCCAGTTCCATATCCTGATTGTCTGATCATCACTTGCACTGACAATCCAGGGATATTCATGATGAAATTGGACAGTGCGAATATAATCAAGATGTCCAAGCAGCGTAAATAAGCACCGATGCAGCTTATAATTCCAGACCTTTATCTTATAGTCATCTCCTGCAGCAAACAAGTTACAAGAGTTTAAATATACTAAGAACAGTCCAATACAGAATTTCAATAATGCAAGTAGATAGATTGCAATTCTGTTAAAACATATGCGTTTAGTTTTTATTTATTTACTTAATTAATTTGCCTTAGTAATGATAGGTGAATTTGTTACTGCAGCAGCACTTGCAGAATTATACATAAGCATAGATTGCAATTCTGTTAAAACATATGCGTTTAGTTTTTATTTATTTACTTAATTTATTTGCCTTAGTGATGATAGGTAAATTTGTTATTGCAGCAGCACTTGCAGAATTATACATAACATCCATACAATTTATCAATCATCAACATAGAATGGGCTTAAGAATTGAGCCTTGAGTGTACATGGTAGTTCATAGTTCTTCTAGATTTTGACAATGTCGTGAATTATTTGGTCCTTCTAGAAACAGAAAAAATACAAACAACATGAAAGAAATTACTCTATATAATTTGATTTGATTAAACACTAAATATCTTATGAGTAAACAAAATGCCACTCGAACCTTCAGTCAAAAAAGAACTAATGATGCCTCTTCTAAAGAAGTTCAAGGATGAACAAGACTAAATATGAGATCACATTACATTTTCTATGATTCATGAGGCATTCCACCTGATCTAGAATATACAAGAACAAATGCATATTAAAACACAATGTGAATGATATACACTAGCCGATGTCATTGATCACATAGATCAAATAAACTAAAAAGGAAAAAGCTACCAAACTAGTGCATAAACAAATTCTCGTCGGGAATTTCACTAATTCCGCAAAAGTAGCATTTAGATTTCATAAATCACACATCTATTCATCACCACATATAAGTAGATCCACACTCCATCACTCAATCATGAAATCAACTGCAACAGCAAATTCAAAAAAGAGGGAAAAAAGGAAAATCAAACCTCCTGATACAAAAAGAGGCTGAGACTTGTGAAAATGAACGCCACGAACAGGGCCATCATGTTCATCAAATCGATCAATGAGAGTTCCCATACGGTAATCCCAAAGCTGGATCACACCGCTATGAAGACTAGCTAAGATCCATGGCCTTTTGCTATGAAAACTGAGTCCTTTCACTCGATTACTCTTCGTTTCAAACTTCGTCAACATCTTTCAAAATTCCTCAATCTTCACCGCACAATCAAACGCAACAAAATCAAATGCTCAAAAAAACAACTAATTATGCTGTATGTGAAACCCTAAGTGGATTTCGAGATCAAATTCAACTCAGATCTGATCGGAAAACTGCATTTCAAATGAAGATCGGTGAACGGAGAGTGCGTATGTTAAGGGAAGTTGTCTCTTTGTGTGTATTTTTTAGTGTGCGTTAAAGAAATTGGGGATCGGAAGTTTGATAGACAGAAGAATAATATAGTCTCGTAAAGAGAAATAGAACTTGAAATTAATGTGAATTGCTGGTGGATCTACGGGTCCCAGCTGTAAGATCCATTTTTACTTGAGAGAAAAAATAGCTATTTAAATTATTTTTATTTGTTTAGTGGGAAAAAAAAAACTTTATTTTATAGTAATATTTTGAGTGTAAGATTAGGTGATTAGCATTTACGAGTTGATTAATAAAGAATATATATGGTTATTACTTAATCATGATTGAGTAATGTGTTTTTATTTTATTTTAATTGTGATTATTGAGTTTGATTTGATTAAATTGAAACATTATTCATTTCCGAGAAAGGAAGTTTAAGTATTTGGATTAATAATTTAAAGAAATGAGAAGATTGATGATGGTATTACAGATTGTATTGGAGCGATTCATTTCCGAGAAAGAAAGTTTAAGTATTTGGATTAATAATTTAAAGAAATGGGAAGATTGATGATGGTATTACGGATTGTATTGGAGAGGGTTGGATGAAGTGAAAGTTTGCATCTGGTGTTTTGTGTAATAAAAATGTGTTACCAAGCCTCGAAGAAGGTATTATAAAGCGAAGGTTATATCAACTATATTGAATAGGGTAGAGTGTTAGCCGATTAAGAATTTGCATGTCCAAAAGATGAAAGTAACGAAAATGAGGATGTTGAAATGAGTGTGTCGATATTCTAGGAGTGATAGGATCAAGAATGAAGCTGTTTAGGACAAGGTTGAAATGGTCTTTGTGGACCAGATGAGTGAGACAAAACTGAGATAATTTAGACATATAAAGAAAAGATGCACAGATTTCCTAGTGAGAAGAAGTGTGAGGCTTGTTGTAGACTGTAGTAGATGAAAGGAAAGGTAAATCGAAGAAGTTTTGGGGGAGGCGATTAGACAAAACATAACTCACCTGCAGCTTACCGAACATGGCTCTAGATAGAAAAATATGGAGATAAAAAATTAGGCCCTAGATAGTATTGGTATTATTATTGTCTTACTATCGTATCCTTTTATTTTAATATTACATGATGTTTATTTGTTTCGGTTATTCTATTTTTTGGCATGCTACTATTCTTTTCTTCATTATTTTCAATATGATTTTTTCGTTACTATATTTGCTTTACATACTTATTTTCATATGCTCTGCTTGAGTCGAATATCAAGCAAAAACAACTTATCTACCTTCACAGGGTAAAAATAAGACTACGTGTACACATCCTCCTCCTCAAACTTCACTTGTGATCAGTGGCGGACCCAGGATTTTCACGAAGTGAGTTCAAGATATAAAAAATAAAACTAAAATGTGGCAACATGGATTCGAACTCGGGTTGGCTGAGAAAATTGAACCATTTTCACCACTCAGCCAAGGGTCACACTTGTGTTAGTGGGGTCAAAAGTTAATATATACATATAAAATTTTAAAAACTGATTAAATATACATATATATACGGTGTTATTTTTCAACGAAGTGGGTTCATATGAACCCACTTGAACCACTGTAGGTCCGCCCGTGCTTGTGATATTATACTAATATATATGTTGTTATAAATTTAATCAAGATATGCGAAAGCTGATCCAAACATCATAATCATACCTTTTTTTAAAAATTAATTTGTTATAAATACTAATAATACATATTCACTATTAATAGCATGTGAGATAAAGTCAAAGAGATAAACCGTTTGGTAAAATTAGTACCTCGTGCCTACCCTAAGTTACAATGGACAGAACCATTTTTATCTAAGGGGTGTTACTAGACAATTATATTGAATTTTCACTTTTTAAATTTTTTGACTTTCTTAATAAAAAAATTATATCATAAAATCAACTTTTCTTTCCCTTCTCACTAAAATAAATCACAGATTTTAATTAATCCATTAAAAAGGTGAGATCATTTGACATTTTTTCCCCCCTTCAAATGTAAAATATTCACTTTTTGTACTTTATTATATAAATTTAAACTTCAAAAATATAAATAATATAGGGAGTCACTTAATTTGTTACAAAAGGCAAGTTGATATTTGGGCTGCGTCCTCTCGTTCTGTTAGTCCAATTGGCATTGGACCCAAATAATTGTCCAATGGTCCGACTTTTCTTTGGGTCCTAAACTTCTTCATTTTCAACAATGTAAATAGTAGTACTAAGGTATTAACAAGTAATATTTTGGATCATATAAATATCCAAATGTATAAAAATTGATAAATATAATACAATTTAATTAAACCACAGAATTAACGATATGTACATGTATATTCATTAACCACAAAGTGGAATGTTGATTTTTAACATTCCACTTTGTGGTTGAAATTCTATTACTTGCAATTTTAGTAGATTTTTATTTGGGCAAACTACATAAATCCCATTAGTTTAGGTCCTAATTATTAAGATTTTCAATAGTTTTAAATATTATTTTTTCTACCATATTTCGTGCTTAGGATACATGAGTCTGAATCCAAGAGATACATGTATATGCTGGATTTTTAAAATGAGATACATATTTTATTTGTTTAAATTAATTGGTTGTAGCTGATTTCCTTACTTAGAGGTGTAATTGAGGATTTTCAAAATACATGGACAATTAATTTTGAAAATTTAAATTAATTAAATTTCGTAATATAAGACGAAAATCAAAGAGTGTATCTATGTTTAATTTATTTTATTTTATTATTCGTTTAGTTAATAAATTCATTAATATTATTAATAAAAGACAAAAACATGTATATCTTGGTCATGTAATTTGATTAGTTTCATTTTATTACTCTTAAAATAATAAATTCATTATTTGATGTATCTATTATCAATATATAACGTATTCAACAAACTAAACACTTAGATACATGAGTATCATACAAGAACAAATTGTGTCAAATACATGCGTAAATTTCCAATAATGCATAAATCTCCAATATATTCATTAGATACATACACACTTAATAAGATATACTGATAAAAACTAGATACATCAATAATGTATCAAATACATGCGTAAATCTCCGCTCATTGAAACTTTTCGATCACATTCATGGGTGGTCAGGGCATCTCACTGCGGCATTGTTTGCTTCACCTTTTGATTTATCGGTGTTGCTCACTGCACCTAGATCCGATGGCAGAAGTGACGCGAAGTTTTTTGGTTGATCCATAGTATACAAGGTATGCAATCGGTACTACTGTCAATGTCGAATTTGATATATCTATTGGGCTTGAAATCTCGGTTTACAACGATACCCATTGTCTATGCACGTGAGATGTGTCTCCCTTTGCGAGAAAAAATGGTGGATTCGTGGGGAATCGATTTGAGAGTGAGAAAATCAAAGTTTAAGAATTTGATGTGTGTGTTGACAGTTGTAGAACATCCATATTAATAGAGTGTTTCTTCATAGTAAATTTCAACTGATTAACGGAAGAGGAAGAGGAAGAGTTAGACTTTGACCCTAACTCATACTCCTTGAGAGAAAGATACTTGTTTTTGATTAAAACATTAATTTTGGCGTTTAAATGTAAAAATAATTATTCAATCCTAGTTTAAAGAGATATGGGTATTGATTGTATCTTCCAATAATATATGATATAAACTATTAAAAGTGATAATATATGTAATTGTTTGAAAGTAGAGTTAAAATTAGAATATATGGTAGTAATTAGAGCCGTCAATATGGGCTAGGCCCGTTGGGCCGGCCTGGCCTAACCCGGGATTAAATAGGGCTGGGCTAAGATTTTTGGAGCCTATTTAAGAAAAGGGCTTTTTAGCCCGGCCTGAATAAGCCTGCTGATTTGTGGGGCTTGAGAAATATAGGTAGGGCCGGCCCGTGGGCCAAATAAAAATAATTAAAAAAATATAATATAATATTAAAATTTAAAATTAAAGAGAGTTCAAACTCAAAATCTATTTAATATTTAACTAATTGAAACCACATATAAATTGCAGATGAAAATGAAGATGTTAAGACAACCTTGCCACA
>JAJOOO010020055.1:0-17246 GCA_029582685.1 Solanum piurae
GCATCACCTAGTTTGACCTTTTGAGCTACTTGATGTACATAAGCAGGTGCATCACCTACTTGACCAATTAGTGGCTGAAAATGAAGCTTTCTAGTGGAATTCTTAAAGGTGAAGAAAGCTCAATATAAAGATATATTGGCTGCTATTCTCACTCATTTTAATACACATTATTGAGGATTAACTCCAGCTCTTTCTCTTAAGGATTTAACAGTAGCCTTAAAGTTCTTCTAGGGTTCTTGAAGAAACCCTAATCTCTGCAAGACAAGGTAAGTGAAAACACTTATGGATTTAGCTTAATTCTCCCATGGATGATTAGGAAAACATATTATTCATGCTCAAGTATAGGTATAAAGGCATAATATTTCCAGAAGCTACTTCTCACTTCCTTGATTATTAAGATACTTTTCTCTTCTTCTTTGGTTTAAGTGTGAAGGAAATTTGAAGTTCTAGAGGAATTCAAGTTATAAGGAAAAGTTGCAGAAATTGAGGTAAGGTGACTTCTCCATTTTCTTCCTCCTTATGTATGAGTTTGAGTGAGGAATTATGGGTGTGCTGTAAAAAAAAATAAACTCAAAGGGGTGGTGAGTTCAATAATTGGTTGTATGATAAAGAATATTTGAGGCAGTTTTATGTGTATTATTGTTGGTGCAGTTTGGGTAATCTTGGAAAAGGATATATAATGTATGTATTGGGCAGAGAAGGAGGGTGTGGTGATACATATTGTTTTAAGGGTTGTATGGGCTCATTATCCATCAAAGTTAGCTACTGTTGTGATAGCTGCTAATTTAAATTTATCACGACTTACAGATTAACACCTAAAAAGGGAGGCTGAATCGTGATAGTTATATTGGTCAGAGAATAAGGTATGTAAGGCTATTCGATTCAATATTCTTCGGCATGAAATCTGATACTTGAGATTAATGTCAATAAGTGAATTTCCTAAGTTCTATTCCTAGTAAAGGAAACATAGTGGCGGCGTATGATCTCCAAATAGCTAACAATATTTCCCCCTCTCCTTAGTGTATAGAATTACTTCATTATATGTTCAGTACTCTATACTTGTGTAATTATCCTCCTATGTGCTGATATAAAAATGGTATTGGCAAAAGCAAGTTTGGTGAATCCTCCTCTTAATCAGTTGAAGTCAATTGTGTCACTTAAGCTCACAAGTAATGCATTGATTTTAGATAGCTCTTTATGTCATTGTTACTGCCTTGAAGTATTACTTTCATGTCTTCTACTACTGGTCTGTAGTTGCAAATATAAAAAATGATTATGACCACCAAAACAACAATCTCAAATATTAAAGAGTCTAAGTAAAGCTATCTGTATAATTAAGGGTGGCAGCTCAGGGGTGAAAGCCTAGCATGGGCCGATCCCAATTGGTATAGAAGGGTGGCAGCTCAGGGGCAAAAGCCTAGTGTGGGCCGATCCCAATTTGTGTAATTATGAGGACCGCATCCCAGGGGTTAAAATGCCTAGCATGGGTCATTCTCCTATACCACTGATCAGCTGGTCATTCGTATCACATGCCTTATAAAGATCATAACACACAGAAAGGTAAAGACAACAATGTAACATACATGATCCCACAAGAATTAACAAAGGTGGTCTTCTGTTCTGATTTATGCACACATGTATTAATACTTAGTTTCATTCGAACTCTTATTTTATATATGTTATTGCCTTACATATTCAGTACATTTTCTCGTACTGACGTCCCTCACGGGGGACGCTGCATTTCATGCTGCAGGTACAAGTACTTCAGCTAGTAGACCTCCTCGGTAGGAGCACATGACACTCAACTACTTTTGGTGAGCTCCAGATTGATTCGGAGCTTTACTGAGTCCTTGGTAGATTCATTTTGGTATCGTATCATAATTAAGAGTAAGGTGGGGTCTGTCCCGACGTACTCTAAGTTTTTTTTAATATTTTAGAGGCTTTGTAGACTTATGTATATGGTTCAGTTGTGGCCTCAACGGCCAAGTCTTTTATATAGGTTTTGGGTCTACTTATGTTGGTTTGTATCGTTGCATCCTATGTAACTTGTCACAAGATTGTCATAGTTATATGCATAGTAAGCACAAGTTACATGTTGGTTCTTTCGGGCCTTTAGGGCATCGGGTGCCTGTCGTAAACCCTAAATTCTAAACTCTAAACCCTAAACCCAAAATCGTAAACCCTAAATTCTAAACTCTAAACCCTAAACCCTAAACACTAAACACAAAATATTAAACCCTAAACCATAAATCCTTAACTCAAAACCCTAAATCCTAACCCTAAGCACTAAACCCTAAACCCTAAACTGTATACCCTAAACACTAAACCCTAAACATAAACCCTAAACCATAAACATAAGCCCCTAAACCCTTAACCATAAACCCTTAGGAGCTCAAATAATATATGGACCTTATTTAGTTAAAAGGAGAACTCATGCAGGGTATTCAGTGAATATGTACAGATTTGGCAATGAACATGTATGGGAACGTGCAGACATGTTAAAGAGTGAGAACAAGGTCATAAGTCATTTTGGAGCAGGTAGACTGCCTCTATGTGTCGAGGACGAGTCTAGATTTCATGTCAATTAGTAGGAAATCGAAAAGCCTTACATACCTTGCTGTACCACGTTCTAGTTACCTTGAAGTACCTTCCTTTCTTTTCAAATACTTATCTACAATAGAGTAGGTGATAAACTAGCATTAGTAGTTACTAAACATGCTTAGGTAGCCAATCTCACTCAACAATAATGCTCGGGCAGCAAACCAATAATTACCAAACTAAGGGTGTTCTTTCAACCCCGCCTTCTTTTATTGCATTTGAACACTACACAGCTATATTTCAATATCAACAATTTACATCCTTTTCAGACATCAGCCAAGTTGTCCCCAATATGTTTACACATCAACCTGTCCCAAAACAGTCCTAACAATCCAACATACAATAGAGGACGTGAAACCATAGTTTCCCATCATTATCCCACGAGTTCTTATCAACAGTATGCTTAAAATATCCTACTTAGACTATTGTTTAAGGAAAACAAAGATAGGGCAGTCACTTTACCTTAATTCTTATAACTCGTTTTCCTTTAGCTTTAACTCTTCAATAACTTGAGCTTCCCTTGCAAGGGCTTGGGTTTATCCAAGAACCCTAGGAAACTTATGGCTGCTACTATGCTTTGAAAGAGAGAGGAGAAGCTTAGAGAGAAATCTGATTTTTTTCTATTCTTAAAAGTGAGGAAATGGCCAGCAACTTGGGGATTATAAAGGTCTTAGTTTTCCCCACCTCTTTAAGTTTTAATATCAGCCACTAATTTGTCAAAGTAGTCCAAGTACGTGATGCAACTTCTTGGAATTATATATACACAAAATGGGCCCTTTATGTACTCATCTTGGGCTGCAATTTTTCCCCTTTCTAATATTAAGCCATGGGCCAGAATTATACCCTTAATTTGGGCCTTAATCTTTATTGGGCTCAAGTAGTTGGACTTGGACAGATTAATGTGAGGCCTCATCTCCATTCCTTTTCCCTTTTTATTTAATTTGGGCCTCAAGTGAGCCCACTAATGCATGAACTAATCTTCCCCATCTACCTAACCCATTTGAGCTAAGCAAGTAGGTGACACCTGCTAGCTTTATAAAGTCCAACAAGAACCTCAATTCTTTTATTCGTTTTCCGAGCGTAATCTCCTTTGTTTAACTCAAAACTTATATACACTTGATCACCTTAACTTTTAGACTTACATATAGCCCTTCGATCCAGAATTTAAATACTTCTAAAATTTAACGTTAACTCAATTGTGCAATAGTGCAATGTACGGGTGTTACCCTTATAGCTTCTTTATTGTAACCATTCATCTAGGAAATCAAGTTCATTACTTATACCACCAAGCTAAATCAAGTTCCATATGTGTAAAAACTTGTACACGTAAAATACAGGGTGTTACACAAAACCCTAAACCTTAAATCCTAAACTCAAAACCCTAAACCCTAACCCTAAACCCTTAACCCTAAACTCTAAATTCTAAATCTTAAACCCTAACCCTAAATCCCAAATCCTAAATCCTAAACCCTAAACCCTAAACCCTTAAACATAAATCCTAAACATTAAACTCTAAACCCTAAACAGTAAAAACTAACCCCTAAACCCTAAACCTAATACTCAAAACCCTAAATGCTAAACCCTAAAACCTAAACCATAAACAGTAAATCCTAAATTCTAAACTCTAAACCCTAAACCCTAAACCCTAAACTCTAAACCCTAAACACTAGACCCTAAACTCTAAACCATAAACCTTAAACCCTAAACCCTAAACCCTAAACTCTATATCTAAACACTAAACCCTAAACCCTAAGCCCTAAACTCTAAATCGTAAATCCTAAATTTTAAACTCTAAACCCTAAATCCTAAACACTACACACTAAACACTAAACACTAAACAATAAACAGTAAACCCTAAACCCTATACCCTAAACCTAAATCCTACACCCTAAACCCTAGAACTAATCCCTAAACCCTATTACCCTAAATCCTAAAATTTAAATCCTAAACCCTAAACGCTAAACCCTAAACTCTAAATCCAAACCCTAAACTCTTAACTATAAACCCTAAATCCTAATTTGTACACATTAAACCTTCAACCCTAAACCCTAACCTTAAACCTAAACCCTAAATCTTAAATCCACACTCTAAACCCTAAACCCTAAACCATATATCTAAACACTAAACCATAAGCCCTAAGCCTTAAACTCTAAATCGTAAACCCTAAATTCTAAACTCTAAACCCTAAACCCTAAACACTAAACACTAAATACTAAACCCTAAACCATAAATCCTAAACTCAAAACCCTAAATCCTAACCCTAAGCCCTAAACCCTAAAATGTATACCCCAAACCCTAAATCCTAAACTCTAAACCCTAAACTCAAACCCTAAACCCTAAACTCAAACCCTAAACCCTAAACTCTTACCCTAAACCTAAACCCTAAACCCTAAATCCAAACTATAAACGCTAAACCCTAAACCCTAAATCCTAAACTCTAATCCCTAAACCCTAAACTCAAAACTCTAAATTATAAACCATAAACCCCAAGCCCTAAGCCCTCAACTCTAAACCCTAAACCCTAACCCTAAACCCTAAACCCTAACCCTAAACCCTAAACCATAAACCTAAACCCTAAACCATAACCCTAAACCATAAACCTAAACCCTAAACCCTAAACCCTGAATCTTAAACCCAAAACCCGAAGCCCTAAACCTAAACTCTAAGCCCTAAATCCTAAATCCTAAACAATAAACCCTAAATCCAATATACTAAATACTAAATCCTAAATCTTAAACTTTGAACCCTAAACCCTAAACCCTAAACCCTACACAGTAGACGTTAAACCCTAACCCCAAAACCCTATACACTAACTCTTAACCCTAAACCCTAAACACTAAACCTAAACCCTAAAACCCTAAACCCTAAATCCTAAAATCTAAACCCTAAACCCTAACCCTAAATCCCCAACTCTAAACCTAAACCCTAAATCCTAAACTCCACACATTAAACCTTCAAACTTAAACCCTAAACCCTAACCCTAAACCTACAACCTAAACCCTAAATCCAAATAATAAACCCTAAACCCTAACCCTAAACCTACAACCTAAACCCTAAATCCAAATAATAAACCCTAAACCCTAAATTGAAACTCTAATCCCTAAACCCTAAACCCTAAATCCTAAACTCTAAACCTTAAACCCTAAACCCTAAACCCTAAACCCTAAACACTAGACCCTAAACTCTAAACCATAAACCTTAAACCCCTAAACCCTAAACCTTATACCCTATATCCTAACCCTAAACCCTAAACCTAAATCCTAAAACACTATAACTCTAAATGCAAAACCCTAAACCCTAACCCTATAGCCTAAATCCAAACCCTAAACTATAAACCATAAACCCTAAACCTAAATCCTAAATCCTAAACCTAAATACTAAAATCCAATTACTTTAAATCCTAAAATTTAAATACTAAACCCTAAACCCTAAGCCCTAACCCTAAACCCTAAACCCTAAACACTAAACCCTAAACCAAAACCCTAGACCTTAACTCTAAACCCTAAACCCTAACCCTATACCCTAAACCCTAAATCCTCAACTCTAAACCCTAAACGCTAAACCGTAAACACTAAATCTTAACCCTTAAACCCTTTTACCCTAACTCTAAATCTGAAATCCTAAACCTAAACTCTATACCCTAAACAATAAATCCTAAACTCTAATAGCTAAACCCTAAACCTACAACTTGAAACCTTAAACCCTAAACCCTAAACAATAAATCCTAAACTCTAATAGTTAAACCATAAAGCCTAAACAATAAATCCTAATCTCTAATAGTTAAACAACAAACCTACAACTGGAAAACTTAAACTCTAAACCCTAAACCCTAAACCCTAAATCCTAAACTCTATACCATAAACCCTAAACCCAAACTCTAAACCCTAAACCCTATACCTTAAGCCTAAACCCTAACCGTAATCCCTAAATCCAAACCCTAAACCCTAAACCTAAATCCTAAACTCTACACGTTGAACCTTAAACCCTAAACCCTAACCCTAAACCTAAATCCTAAATCCTAAATCCACACTCTAAACCCTAAACCCTAAACCCTATATGTAAACACTAAACCCTAAACTCTAAATCCTAAACTCTAAACCTTAAACCCTAAACCCTTTACTCTAAATATTAAATCCTAAACTCAAAACCCAAATTCCTAAACCCTAAATCCCAAACCCTAACCCTAAACCCTAAATCCTAAACCCTAAATACTAAACCCTATGGCAATCCAATGTGGAGATTGCACCAGAAAATGAAGAGAATAACAGCTACACTTAGCAAATGGTCTAAGAAAGAGTATGGAGATATCTTTACTAAGGTTAAGGAATTTGAGTAAAATATCAGGCAATCAGAAGAAGAACTTATGACTAACTATAATGAAGATAGTAGACATAAACTTTATCAGATGAATGCAAATTATATTCGGTATTTGAAAATGGAAGAATCTATCCTTAAACAAAAGACTCAATTACAATGGTTTAAGGATGGTGATGCCAATACCAAATATTTTCATGCTTTGATGAGAGGTAGAAGAAGGAGGTTATTTTTGCATAAGATTTATAATGAAAATGAGGAGTGGATACAAGGTGAGGAGCAAATAGCACAGGTAGCATGTGATTATTATCAGCAATTTTTTAAGGGTCAGAATGAAAGAATAGATGACAGAATCCTTCAGAATATTCCTACAGTAGTCACTCCAGAGCAGAATGAGATGTTACAAGCAATTCCTAATATGGAAGAACTCAGACAAGTTGTGTTTGCAATGAAACCAAACTCAGCAGCAGGTCCAGATAGTATCGGGGGTAAATTTTATCAAGTTTGTTGGAGTATCATTAAAGAAGATTTACTGGCAGCTGTACAATCTTTCTTTTCTGGTAACATTATGCTTAAGTTCATGTCTCATGCATGTTTGGTTTTACTGCTAAAAATAGAACAACCTACAAAATTCACTGATCTTCGACCTATCAGCCTTAGTAATTTCTCTAACAAGATAATTTCTAAGATTTTGAGCATGAGATTGGCTACTATTCTGCCACTATTATTATCAGACAATCAGTCCGGGTTTGTAAGAGGTAGAAGTATTACATAAAGTATTATGCTTGCTCAAGAGATTACTCATGGTATTAAAAAACCATATACAGGAAATAATGTTGTAATCAAACTTGACATGACCAAGGCATATGATAGAGTGTCTTGGTCATTTACATGTTTGACACTTAGGAGATTTGGTTTTGGGGAGTTATTCATTGATTTAGTGTGGAGAATAATGAGTAACAATTGGTATTCTATAATCATTATTGGGCATCGACATGGTTTATTTCATTCCACTAGAGGACTTAAGCAAGGAGACCCTTTATCCCCTGTCCTATTTATTTTAGGAGCAGAAGTATTGACTAGGTTGCTTAATTCTCTACATCAGAATACTAATTACAGAGGTTTCTTTATGGAACCTAGAGGACCCCAGATTAATCACTTGAGTTTTGCAGATAATGTTATTATTTTTGCATCTACAGATAGACACTCCCTGAAGCTTATTATGGATAGGTTAGGAGAGTATGAAAGTACCTCTGGCCAGCTTATTAACAAAGAAAAGAGTCATTTTATGATTCCTGATAATACATCCCAAGACATCATCCATAGCATTAAAGAAGTGACTAGTTTTTCAAAGAAAAACAATCCTACTTATCTAGGATGTCCTCTTTATATTGGTAGACAACGGATCATTTATTATTCTCATTTAGTGGAGAAGGTTTCCAAAAAAGTGTGTGGCTGGCAGGCAAGAGTACTTAGTTTTGGGGGCAGAATTACATTGATCAAACATGCCTTGCAATCTATACCTATTCATACTATGGCTGCCCTTTCTCCCCCCAGCACTACTATTAAATACATTGAAACTATCATTGCTGATTTTTACTGGGGACGGGATCTAGATAAAAGGAAATATCACTGGGCATCTCTAGACACAATGATCTTACCATATACAGAAGGAGGGATAGGGATCAGAAGGCTATCAGACATTTGCATTTCTTTACAATATAAACAATGGTGGAATTTCAGGTCTAAAGTATCTTTATGGAGTCAATTTCTTTAAGCTAAATACTGCCAAAGAGCTCATCCAGTGGCAAAAAAGGTTGATATAGGAAAGTCATTGATGTGGAGATACATGATGAAACACAAGCTTCAAGTCGAGGAGAATTTAGGGTGGAAACTCAAATCTGGAAGTTGTTCCTTTTGGTGGGATAACTGGATAGGAAGGGGTGCTCTAGCTACTTATAATACCTCTATATCAAGCCTTAACAATGCTACCATTGCACACTTTTTAGTAAATGGAAAATGGAATGAAAGGAAACTGAGACAATAGGTTCCTCCGCTTCTTATTCCATCTATTCTAAATACTAACTTTCAGTTTGTGCAGGGAGTTAAAGACATTGCAGTTTGGAAACTCACTGAAACTGGAGAGTTCACTTGTAAATCAACCTCGGAAATGTGCAGGAAAAAAAAGGCTACTGCAGTCCTTAGTTCCCAAATTTGGCATAGACATATACTTTTTAAAATGTCTCTTCTTCTATGGAGAGCAATACGTTATAAATTACCAACAAATGAATCTTTAGCAAATTTTGGAGTGGAACCTGTGAAATGTTATTGTTGTTTTCAGCAGGGATGGGATGATGTTGAACACATCTTCCTTCAAGGACATTTTGCAGGCCATATCTGGAAATTCTTTGCAGGCAGCATGGGACTCCAACTGCAACAAAATTCATTACTGAACCAGATATTGTGTTGGAGTGGTATTGCAGGGAAGAACACAACACACACGATGATCATTCAAATACTCCCAATTGTCATCTACTGGAATCTCTGGAAGAACAGATGTTCAACCAAGTATGGAGGAAAAACATCCAGTATCCACAAAGTTAAATACTTGATTATTAAAGACATGCTTTTAATGCTTAATTCTATTTTCCCATATCTTCACTTGCCTGTAAGTTGGATAGAACTGGTGGCATGCATTGAAAAATGCAAACAGGAGATACGAGTCACCTTAGTTATGTGGACTCCTCCTCCTTGTACTAGATACAAGTTAAATACGGATGGTAGTGCTTTACATAATCCAGGGAAAATATAAGGGGGAGGCATTTTAAGACATGATCAAGGGAGTATAGTATATGCTTTTGATGTACCTTTTGGTGAAGGAACTAATAACAAAGCAGAGGTTCAGGCTGCCTTCTTTGGTTTAAATTGGTGTATACAACATGGTTACAATAATATTATATTAGAGGTTGATTCTGAATTATTAACTAAGTTGTTATTGCAGGTTGTTATTCCCCCTTGGAAGATACACAGGTACATACAGGAATTGAAGATTCTTGCTAACCAATGTGTGTTTTTTCAGTGTGTGCACACTTATAGGGAGGCGAATGGTACTGCTGATCTACTGGCCAAACATAGTCATCAACAAGACATTGTACAAAATTACTACACTCATCATCAATTACCTCTACCAGTTAAAGGAAGCTATCTATTAGAGAAATTGGGAGTACAAAATTTAGACGCAAGAATCTTAAAAGGATTAAACAACCACCTTGAACATACCTCAAATGCCTTACAGAGAAGGCTTTCAATTCAAGACACTCTATATAATTATGTCCAACTTTTCAAGGACAACAACACTATATTTTTGACATGATATAAACTATTCGAGTGACTATGTCCTTTAGGTATAGTAGTTTGTTTAGTCTTAGTTTCATTATTTCTTGTAAGGGGAGTCTCCCTTATTTATGTTTTATTAGTAACTTAGTATTAAGAGAGGAATTCTCTCTAGGTGCTTAGTTTTAATATTACATCTTATTATATAGGGTGGAGTTGACTAACCTTAGTAGGTAGGTTGACTCTTTTCCCACCTTCGGTTGGAGGTAAGGTACATGTCCCCCTCCTTCTATATTTGTTTTCATATATGATAAGGCCTAGGGGTGTTGCTCAGCCCCTGACCCCCTCAAGGGTCGTTCAAATAAAAAAAATAAAAAATACTAAACCCTAACCCTAAGCCCTAAATCTTAAACTCTAAACCCTAAATCCTAATTCCTAAACCCTAAAACATAAACCCAAAACCCTTAATCCCAAATCCTAAATCCTAAATCCTAAACCTTAAACCCTAAACCCTTAAACATAAATCCTAAACATTACACCCTAAACCCTAAACAGTAAAAACTAACCCCTAAATCCTAAACCTACAACCCAAAACCCTAAAACCAAAACCCTAAACCATAAATCCAAAATTCTAAACCCTAAAACCTAAACCCTAAACCCTAAACCCTAAACCATAAACCTAAACCCTAAGACCATAAACCGTAAATCCTAAAATCTAAACCCTAAACCCTAAACTCTAAACCCTAAACCTTATTTCTAAACCCTAAACCCTAAACCTAAACCCTAACACCACAAATCCTAAATCCTAAAATCTAAACCCTAACCATAAACCAACACACTAAATCCTAAATCCAAACTTTAATCCCTAAACCCTAAATGCAAACTCTAAACCCTAAACCATGAACCCTAAATCCTAAATCCTAATCTCTAAACCTTAAACCCTAAACCCTAAACCTTAAATCCTAAACTCAAAACCCTAAACCTAAACCCTTAACCCTAAACTCTAAATACTAAATCTTAAATCCTAACCTTAAACCCTAAATCCCAAATCCTAAATCCTAAATCCTAAATCCTAAACCCTAAACCCTAAACCCTAAACCCTAAACCCTTAAACATAAATCCTAAACATTAAGCCCTAAACTCTAAACAGTAAAAACTAACCCCTAAACCCTAAACCTAATACTCAAAACCCTAAATGCTAAACCCTAAAATCTTAACCCTAAACCGTAAATCCTAAATTCTAAACTCTAAACCCTAAACCCTAAATCCTAAACTCTGAACCCTAAACCCTAAAACCTAAACAATAGACCCTAAACTCTAAACCATAAACCTTAAACCCTAAACCCTAAACCCTAAACCCTAAACCCTATATCTAAACACTAAACCCGAAACCCTAAGCCCTAAACTCTAAATCGTAAACCCTAAATTCTAAACTCTAGACCGTAAACCCTAAACACTAAACACTAAACACTAAACCGTAAACCATAAACCTAAACCATAAACCCTAGAACTAATCTCTAAACCCTATTAACCTAAATCCTAAAATCTAAATCCTAAACCCTAAACTCTAAACCCTAAACTCTAAATCCAAACCCTAAACTATAAACTCTAAACCCTAAACTCTAAATCCAAACCCTAAACTATAAACTCTAAACCCTAAATCCTAATATGTACACGTTAAACCTTAAACCCTAAATCCTAAATCCACACTCTAAACCCTAAACACTAAACCCTAAATCATATATCTAAACACTAAATACTAAACCCTAAGCCCTAAACTCTAAATCGTAAACCCTAAATTCTAAACTCTAAACCCTAAACCCTAAACCCTAAACACTAAACACTAAATACTAAACCCTAAACCATAAATCCTAAACTCAAAATCCTAAATCCTAACCCTAAGCCCTAAACCCTAAACCCTAAATTGTATACCCTAAACACTAAACCCTAAGCATAAACCCTAAACCATAAACATAAACCCTAAACCCTTAACCATAAACCCTAAACTCTAAACTTTAAACCCTAAACCCTATACTCTAAACCCTAAACCCTATACCTAAAACTCTAAACTCTGAACCGTAAACAATAAACCCTAAATCCTAAATTCTAAATCCTATACCCTAAACTCTAAACTCTAAACCCTAACCCCTAAACCCTAAACCCTAAACCCTAAACCCTAAACCTTAAACTCTAAACCCTAAACCAGAATCCAAAACCCTAAACACAAAACCTAAATCCTAACCTCTAAACCCTAAATCCTAAACTCTAAACCCTCAACTCAAACCCTAAACTCTAAACTCTAAGCCTAAACCTAAACCCTAAACCCTAAATCCAAACTCTAAACCCTAAACCCTAAATGCAAAACTCTAATCCATAAACCCTAAACTCTAAACTCTAAACCATAAACCATAAACCCCAAGCCCTAAGCCCTCAACTCTAAACTCTAAACCCTAAACCCTAACCCTAAACCCTAAACCATAAACCCTAAACCCTAAACCTAAACCCTAAATCCTAAACCCAAAACCCTAAGCCCTAAACCTAAACTCTAAGCCCTAAATCTTAAATCCTAAACAATAAACCCTAAATCCAATATACTAAATACTAAATCCTAAACCATAAATCCTAAACTTTAAACTCTGAACCCTAAACCCTACACAGTAGACGTTAAACCCTAAACCCAAAACCCTATACCCTAACCCTTAACCCTAAACACTAAACCTAAACCCTAAATCCTAAATCCTAAAATCTAAACCCTAAACCCTACCCCTAAAACCTAAACTCTAAACCTAAACTCTAAATCCTAAACTCTACACGTTAAACCTTAAAATGTAAACCCTCAACCTACAACCTAAACCCTAAACCCTAAATCGAAACTCTAATCCCTAAACCCTAAATCCTGAACTTTAAACCTTAAACCCTAAACCCTAAACCCTAAACACTAAACCCTAAACACTAGACTCTAAACTCTAAACCATAAACCTTAAATCCTAAACCATAAATCTTAAACCCTAAACCCTATACCCTATATCCTAACCCTTAACCCTAAACCCTAAATCTAAACGTTAAAATCCTATAACTCTATATCCAAAACCCTAAACCCTAACCCTATAGCCTAAATCTAAACCCTAAACCCTAAACCCTAAACTATAAACCATAAACCCTAAACCTAAATCCTAAATCCTAAAGCTAAATACTAAAATCCAATTACTTTAAATCCTAAAATTTAAATACTAAACCCTAAACCCAAAGACCTAACCCTAAACCCTACATCCAAACCTTAAACCCTAAACACTAAACCCTAAACCAAAACCCTAGACCCTAACCCTAAACCCTAAACCCTAAATCCTAAACTCTAAACCCTAAACGGTAAACCCTAAATCCTAAACTCTAAACCCTAAACGCTAAACCGTAAACACTAAATCTTAACCCTTAAACCCTTTTACCCAAACTCTTAATCTGAAATCCTAAACCTAAACCCTACACCCTAAACACTAAATCCTAAACTCTAATAGCTAAACCCTAAACCTACAAGTCGAAACCTTAAACCCTAAACCCTAAACCCTAAACAATAAATCCTAAACTCTAATAGTTAAACAACAAACCCTAAACAATAAAGCCTAAACTCTAATAGTTAAACAACGAACCTACAACTGGAAAACTTAAACTCAAACCCCTAAACCCTAAACCCTAAATCCTAAACTCTAAACTCTATACCATAAACCCTAAACCCAAACTCTAAACCTTAAACCCTAAACCTAAATCATATACCCTAAACTCTACACGTTGAACCTTAAACCCTAAACCCTATATCTAAACACTAAACACTAAAATCTAAATCCTAAACTTTAAACCTTAAACCCTAAACCCTTTACTCTAAACATTAAATCCTAAACTCAAAACCCATAATCCTAAACCCTAAATCCCAAATCCTAACCCTAAACCCTAAATCCTAAACCCTAAATACTAAACCCTAAACCCTAAATCCTAAACTCTAAACCCTAAACCCTAAATCCTAAACTCTAAACCCTAAACCCTAAACACTACATCCTAACTCCTAAACCCTAAAACATAAAACCTAAACCCTAAATCCCAAATCCTAAATCCTAAACCTTAAACCCTAAACCCTTAAACATAAATCCTAAACATTAAACCCTAAACCCTAAACAATAAAAACTAAACCCTAAACCCTAAACCCTAAACAATAAAAACTAAACCCTAAACCCTAAACCTACAACTCAAAACCCTAAATGCTAAACTCTAAAGCATAAATCCAAAATTCTAAAATCTAAACCCTAAACCCTAAACCCTAAATTCTAAACCCTAAAACCTAAACCCTAAAAAATAAATCCAAAATTCTAAACTCTAAACCCTAAACCCTAAACCCTAAACCTAAACCCTAAGACCATAAACCCTAAATCCTAATAAAAACCCTAAACCCTAAACCTAAACCCTAAGACCATAAACCCTAAATCCTAAAATCTAACCCCTAAACCCTAAACCCTAAACCTAAACCCTCAGACTATAAACCCTAAATACCCTAATCCCTAAATCCTAACCATAAACTAACACCCTATATCCTAAATCCAAACTTTAATCCCTAAACCCTAAATCCTAAATCCTAATCTCTAAACCTTAAATCCTAAACCCTAAACCGTAAACCTTAAATCTTAAACTCAAAACCCTAAACCCTAACCCTAAACCCTTAACCCTAAACTATAAATCCTAAATCTTAAACCCTAACCCTAAACCCTAAATCTCAAATCCTAAATCCTAAATCCTAAACACTAAACCCTAAACACTTAAACAAAAATCCTAAACATTAAACCCTAAACCTTAAACCGTAAAAAAAAACCCTAAACCCTAAACCTAATACTCAAAATCCTAAATGCTAAACCATAAAACCTAAACCCTCAATCGTAAATCCTAAATTCTAAACTCTAAACCCTAATCCCTTAACACTAAACACTAAACCCTAAACCCTAAAACCTAAACAGTAGACCCTAAACTCTAAATAGTAAACCTTAAACCCTAAATCCTAAACCCTAAACCCTAACCCTAAACCATATATCATCACACTAAACCCTAAACCCTAAGCCCTAAACTCTAAATCATAAACCCTAAATTCTAGACTCTAAACCCTAAACATTAAACACTAAAGACTAAACATTAAACCCTAAACAGTAAACCCTAAACACTATACCCTAAACCTAAACACTAAACCCTAAACCCTAGAACTAATCCCTAAACCCTATTACCCTAAATCCTAAAATCTAAATCCTAAACCCTAAACGCTAAACCCTAAATTCTCCAAACCTTAAACTCTAAACTATAAAACCCAAATCCTAATCTGTACACGTTGAACCTCAAACCTTTTTACCCTAACCTTAAAACTAAACCCTAAATCCTAAATCCACACTTTAAACCCTAAACCCTAAACCCTAAACCATATATCTAAACACTAAACCCTAAACCCTAAGCCCTAAACTCTAAATCGTATTCCCAAAATTCTAAACTCTAAACCCTAAACCCTAAACACTAAATACTAAACCCTACACCATAAATCCTAAACTCAAAACCCTAAATCCTAACCCTAAACCCTAAACTGTATACCCTAAACACTAAACCTTAAACATAAACCCTAAACCATAAACCCTTAATCATAAACCCTAAACTGTAAACTTTAAACCTTAAACCCTATATTCTAAACCCTAAACCCTAAACCCTATACCCTAAACTCTAAACTCTGAACCCTAAACAATAAACCCTAAATCCTAAATCTTATACCCTAAACTCTAATCTCTAAACCCTAAACCCTAAACCCTAAATCCAATATACTAAATACTAAATCCTAAACCATAAATCCTAAACCTTAAATTCTGAACCCTAAACCCTAAACCCTAAACCCTATACAATAGTCGTTAAACCCTAAAACCAAAACTCTATACCCTAACCCTTAATCCTAAACCCAAAACACTAAACCCAAACCCTAAAAATTTAAATCCTAAATCCTAAAATCTAAACCCTAAACCCTAAACCCTAAACCCTTAGCCCTAACCCTAAACCCTAAATACAAACCCTAAACGCTAAACACTAAAACCTAAACCAAAACCCTAGACCCTAACCATAAACCCTAAACCCTAAATCCTAAAATATAAACCCTAAACGCTAAACCCTAAATCCTAAACTCTAAACCCTAAACGCTAAATCGTAAACTCTAAATCTTAACCCTTAAACAGTTTTACCCTAACTCTAAATCTGAAATCCTAAACCTAAACCCTACGCCCTAAAGAATAAATCCTAAACTCTAATAGCTAAACCCTAAACCTACAACTCGAAACCTTAAACCCTAAACCCTAAACAATAAATCCTAAACTCTAATAGTTAAACCACAAACCCTAAACAATAAATCCTAAACTCTACTAGATAAACAACAAACATACAACTGGAAAACTTAAACTCTAACCCCTAAACCCTAAACCCTCAATCCTAAACTCTAAATTCTATACCATAAACCCTAAACCCAAACTCTAAACCCTAAACCCTAAACCCTATAGCTTAATCCTAAACCCTAACTGTAATCCCTAAATCCAAACCTTAAACCCTAAATCCTAAACCCTAAACCTAAATCCTATATCCTAAACTCTACACGTTGAACCTTAAACACTAAACCCTAAACCCTAACACTAAACCTAAACCCTACATCCTAAATCCACACTTCAAACCCTAAACCCTAAACCCTATACCCTAAACCCTAAGCCCTAAACTCTAAATCGTAAACCCTAAATTCTAAACTCTAAATCCTAAACCCTAAACACTAAAGACTAAACATTAAGCCCTAAACAGTAAACCCTAAACCCTATACCCTAAACCTAAACACTAAACCCTAAACCCTAAAACTAATTCCTAAACCCTATTACCCTAAATCCTAAAATCTATATCCTAAACCCTAAACGCTAAACCCTAAACTCTAAATCCAAACCCTAAACTCTAAACTAGAAAAC
>JAJOOO010020056.1:0-18119 GCA_029582685.1 Solanum piurae
TAGGTACCTTACAAGTCACAACCAACAATACAAAGGCGTATGCTTCACAATACCTCATAAACATACATAACCCATTTACCTTTACCTTCTTGCCTTGGTCCTCCACCTTAAGTAACCCTTAAGCAATACCTTTGTGAAATGTATGGGCAACGTCCCATACCATCACCCACACTAAGGCACCACCTTAAGGTCACACAAAGTGCACTTACCATGCATACCTCAACCTTCACCAATTAATCACATAAGACATGTAAGCACATAAGCCAATAAGTCACTTCATAAAACTACAACACTCATCAAATGTCATCCCAAGATTCACCTAAGTAAGACATGGTGAGACAGCCCATACCACACCCAAGTGATCCTTAAAGCTACACAAGACAAGCTCCATTCACATCTCAACATAAATCGTTCATCCAACTTAATGCATTTAGACAACTTCATTCACTAATGACATAAGATCATCACATACATTAAATTCAACATAAGCACTTAC
Source organism: Solanum piurae (assembly GCA_029582685.1). Taxonomy (NCBI): domain Eukaryota; kingdom Viridiplantae; phylum Streptophyta; class Magnoliopsida; order Solanales; family Solanaceae; genus Solanum; species Solanum piurae. The sequence continues at coordinate 497 of JAJOOO010020056.1, forward strand.
ATTCAATTCATTATGACTCACTTTCACATTAGCATGCTCAAGGACCAACACTTTCATCAATTAACCCAATAAGACTCATTCATTCATTATCATTACTAAGACACACCAAGATCTCTCTTGAATGTCTACTTGTGCAATGTCTAGATGATGTCCCATTCCACCACCTATCCTATGTAGTATACCCTCAAGAAACCCTAGTTCATTCATTCATTAATGTGGGGGAAGAGCCTTAACCAACATAGACCATGGAGCTTGACATGGAATCCCGGTAGTAACCCTTATCGGATAAGGGATCCCCACTTGCCTAAGGTAGGGTCATTCTTTTAGCCTTTACGTGGTAGATACCACTAGCTAGTCCTATGTGGGCACATAGTTAAGGGATAGAAAGATTGCTTCTACGTACCCACATCTCAACTAACGAATTGGCACCTATCTTAAGGGTTGCTACTAAATACTCACATCTCAACTAACGAAGAAGTATCCACCCATCTTCATATCATCTCGGTGCTAGACATTACTCCCCCACAGAGTTGGACATTCAATTCATTCATTCATTTAGGGATAAATATTGCTACTAAGTATTATCATCTCAACTCACGAAGGAGTACCCATCCTAGCCCAACATTCATTCATTTAGGGATAAGGATTGCTACTAAGTATTCTCATCTCAACTCACGAAGGAATACCCATCCTAACCCTCATTCATTAATTAAAGAAGCTCTTGGATTAAAAGATGAGAAAACCATTCATCTTGAAACCCTATTCATTTGAAAGAGTACTTTATGAGACTATCCTTACAATAGACCCAACTTTCATTCATTAACATTAACTCCCATTCTCTTCATTCATTCTCACATTCATTCACTAGGTGTGAGGGTAGGTAAACATAGTCTATCCTAACCTCACCTTCATTATAAGTCATTCAAAGAAGAGAACAACCAAGCATACACATAAAGTCTCCACACAAGGTCACCTTTCATGCTCTTAGACCATACAAAAATTCACATCATATCACATTACCTTCACATAATCAACATTACTCAAAACAACAATCATCAAACTTTGCCTACAAGGCCATGATCACAACATGCGTATAAAGTAAACACCTCCCCACTTTCAAAGGGATCAACCACACAATTCTAGCATCAAAAACATATTTATATATAAAATACTTGAATCAATAATCTATTCACAACTTCATCATCATAAACCTTAGGTCACAATTGCCCATTCAAGGACAACATCCAATATAACACAATTTATCATCAATTCCTCATAATTCAATATAGAACAATACATAAATCAATAGCCCATACAAATCTACACATTAATATCACATTATTATCTCATAATCAATAGACCCACTTTAGACCCAAAAATTGGATTTCAAGATATGCAAGGGGTTCATGGAGTTTTTTTTATCTTAAAACCAACAATATTAACATAAATCAACATTTGAAATACTTTCATGCAAGAATCCAAGCTTAGAATTGAAATTGGGGTTTTTAGTATTTTTAAAAAAAACATTGAAATCACTTTGATTAGGCTTTTTGACTGAAAGGAGAATCAAAGATAAAATCCCCATACCTTTCTGAGCAATTTCCTTAGGAATTTGAAGAGAAATCAGTAGGAACCCATCCCCATGCTTAAAGCTTTATCAATGGCTTCCGTGGAGTTCTAGAGAGAAAAATTTATTTGAGAGGGAAGGTTCAATTGGATAATGAGGTCTAATTCCAGGTTTTGGGGTTTTAACCAACTTAAAATACCCTAAAATAGGTAGAATAACCGTTTATAATAATTCCCCAAAATACCCAAACTACCTCTCACTTAGTTGGACCTTTTTAAACAAGTCAAACTTGAGTTTTATTTTCGCAGATTTCGTCGGGACACAAGTCCGCGATGCGGAGGTGTTCCCGCAAGTTTCTGGAAATTAAATTTCGAGACAGAAGAGTCTGCGACACGTCCGCGATGCGGACCAAACATTTGGTCTATGGTGGATCTAGTCCGCGACGCGGACATGCTTCCTCCATGCACATTTTCAAGCTGCCTTGGCAGCTTGTTTGGCCAAGGGTTGGGGTCATTTTCGGGGACCCTTAGGGTGGTCCCGGGGAGTCGTACCCAAACATTTTGACCCTAAAAACATTTATTAACACACTATGGTCATCTCTCCACTGATTTTAGACTCCAAACAACACATAAAAACATGCAAGACTCACAAGAACACACTAACACGCAAACGACTAGTTTTCAAACGTCTTGAACGTCTCTTTGACGTTTGACTTGAAAGTCAACTAAACTGACCTATAAACTCATTTTCAAAAATTTATACAGGTTTATCAACTACTAACACACATGTGAAGCTCTAATTATCCTATTTCATTTTGAGAGGTGTTACAGGATTGCTCCAACACCTCCCATGAGATGGGGGCCATTGATATTGGCCTCTTGGACATCGTTGAGATTTCCGATGTCATCTTGGTGGCCTACCTAGCTACCGTTGCTACAATTAACACTCATGGTTTCTGAAATATTCACACAGTAAACAAACAAAACTAAAAATTAGGTAAGTAGTCTACAACTAAGAAGAATAAAAATTCTACTAATCTAAAAATTCTCAAATAACACCACTCCACGGCAGCGGTGTCATTTTGATGTTTTGCGTAATCAATGACATAACTTCTAGTACGAGTGTCTACGATCATGCAATAGTATAGTAACCCATCCAAGGGTTGGGGTCGTGTCCCAAGGGAGCGGTTTTGAGAATTAATAGAAAAATAAAATTTGTTCTAACTAGTCGTAGCTAAATACATTAACGATTAAAAACATTGTAAATTAAAGGGGACACAAGAATGTCAAATAACAATGGGGGTTTTGTCACTATTACGTAAAAATAGCAAAGTTCACAAAGATACCTAAGGAATGAGAGGGGGAGTCTTGGGATGTTACCGGAATATGGGTTAATCTAAATTATTGAATACATATTTTCGATAGAAAATTTATAGAGTAATAGTGACTAGGCTAAGCTTTATGTGGGAATAAGTTCTCTCTCGAGCAACTTACCCCATTTCAAATTTGTTCCTCTCGGAAACCCACTTGCCGCATGAAGACCAGCCTACGCCTTACTGCACTCACTATCTCGAGCTGAGTGTTAGTATATGGAACTAGGGTTCACTATCTCGAACTGAACCTCATGTCGACCCATTCCTTAAGCCATCAATCTAGTAGTCTTAGTTTCGCGACTTCTCTCTCGAGCAAGCAGAAAACACCTAAATAAACTTTTATTTGCAACTAAAAAATTGTTAAATTCATCCACAACTACTAGATGAAATCACCATTAAACTACATCGAATCTATCAACATGCAAGAACCAACAACAATCTTAACCCATATTCGCTAAATCACACCCCAAGAATTGGGGATTTTAGCCACACAGAAAGAGATAGAAATTTAGTCCTAAATGAGGTTGCATTCAAATGGGTATGAAGATTTAAGTCTTTTTACAGACCAAGAATGAAGAATCTAAGAGATCCAAGTCCAAATCCTTGGAGATTAAACCCTCTTCTTCTTCAAGTTTTCAAAACCCTCTCAAACTAAGAGCAAAAATATAAGTACTAAAAATTATATTAATTTTTTCCACACTTAAAAATCTCCTTCTAAAATTTGACCTATGAACAAGTATTTATAGTTTTCAAAAATCTGTGCTACAACGGATCATTCGGAGGCATTAGTAAGAATCGCCAATCAACTCGGAGATTCACCCTTTGGAGTAGTTCATCGCCGTCTTGCACCATCCTTCATCATCGTCATGTTGTGGGTCATTGGGCGACATGGTACTTCCTCGCGGAACTATTTGACGATGCACCGACTGCTTCCTTTTTCTGCGCACTTGATCCTTTCCTTTCGGACTCAGCACACAGGAACAAAAGGTGAAGTAAAACCCTTCGGCAACTCGCCAAGTGGACTCAGCGATCTTCAGGCCCTTATTTCTCTGTTCTTTTTTGCCTTTTTCATTCCTTTTTGCGACGTAGTGTCCATGTTTTCCTTCAAACTTCAAATACCTAAAACTGAAGTGTTTTCATCAGATATTGAGATAAAATAAGCATTTGAGGACACAATTTCTATTAAAACATAGCCCTAAATGAGTCCAATTTGTGGTATCATTAGCCTGGCACTACTGATACTTTTGAGATAGTTTTCGATACTGATTCCGAGATCTCGAGCACTACTCCAGGCACTGATGCCCTGACAGATCGAGCGACCTCTTAGACAGGATCCCCTCTTTACCTCCCACTCTGTCTTTCTTTATTCTCAATTCTGGATTTTATTTTGTTCGTATTTGAGGACAAATATTCTTATTTGTGATGGGGTGAGGCCCGTGTTTGTGTGTTATTCGTTAGTGATGTTTTGATTTTATATTTGGGTCATTATGCTTAATATTATGTTATACACTGCTTTCTATGGATGTTTGAGCTTGTGGCTCCTTTTCCTTTAATTACAAATAATTTTTGACCCTTCTGGAAAAAAATTCGTCCACTCTTGAATGTACTTGAATGTGGTTGTTCTTTAGCAAATTTGAGTCTCGGTTTTGATCAATATTGATGACTCAAATAGTCCTCATAATCTAACGAATATGAATGTGCAGCTACGATCAGACCACGTGAAGTTACATAGACAATATGTGAACTTTTTGCATCTCGTTGTGACTAGCCAAGTATCAAATTGATTCTCTTGTGATGATCATTGCACACTAGCAAAAGTGTGGAGTCTTGTTTGACTTTAGTGTCGATGCCCTATGTGATGAGCTTACTGTGAACCATGCTTGATAACACCTACAATTTGCCCTGTTGGTCCGGTCGATTAAACAAGGCTATCTCTTGATATGATCTTAGGAAACTTCGAAGATTGTGAGACAATTTGACATATACCTCTTTTGTGGACTATCGTGAGTGTGTGTGAACCTCTTTTGAACACCCCTTAAGCCTAACGTTTCTTTGGAAGAAACTTGACGAAAGCATGATCTCTCTTAATTCACTACCTATAATCCTCTTGATTTGTGGTTGATTGAATAGTCAACTTAGGCAAAAAGCCTAAGTTGGGGGCGTGGTGCAAAGAGAAGGCAAGTCAAGAAGTGCAAGAAAAGTCTACTTTAACCCATGGTGTTGAGAAAAATGGAACCCCTCCATACATAAAAAAAAAGAAAATAGAAAAAAAAACAAGAAAAAAGTCATGGAATAAAGTTATGAAAATACAAAATAAATGGTGTTTTCGAACAATCCAAGTATATCAATAATGGGATGACTTAAGAGCACTAAAGAAAATGATGAAAGAAGAGGAAAGGAAGTGTTGTGAGCACCACATTTCATGAGGATGAAAGTCACTAAGCCTAAATGACAATACCTTTGCACTCAGCCCCATTACAAGCCTTGGAAAGACCTTTTTGATCTTGAGTGAGCCGAAGCAATTGTCAATTGGAAAATACGGGCAAACCTATGGGTGAAAGCATGCATTGTGTTCTTCTTTGTGAGTGTGAGCATTGCATTTGATTACGGAACTTTAAATGATTAAATCATTGTGTGTGAAAATGCAATCATTCTTTTGTGTGAGGGCATTTGAATACCTTTGTTGAGCTTGAACTTGCATTTGAAGCAAGAATAGTGAGCATCAGAATCTTTGATAATGGTGTGTCACAACTTGAGTCTTTGAGTATACAATGGATCCTTGCATGAGTAAGTTAAGTCTTGTTATGTACATTCATAATTGAGTCTTGTGTAGCACTGTTTGAGACATCCTTTTTGAACTGCTGAACTTGAGTTTTACTTGAGGACAAGAAAAAGTTTAAGTTGGGGGTTGATGAGTCCACAAATTGGACTCATTTAGGGCTATATTTTAATAGAAATTGTGTCCTCAAATAATTATTTTATCTCAATATCTGATGAAAACCCTTAAGTTTCAAGTATTTGATGTTTGAAGGAAAGCATGGATACTACGTCACAAAAAGGAACGAAAAGGCTAAAAAGAACAAAGAAATGAAGGCCTGAGGATCGCCGAATGATAAATACATCCCTCCTCATGAGCGAATAAGTCTCAAGGACAATGAGGTTAAACGCCTTGAGGGAATTCTCTCAATCATTCTCCACAAGGTGACTGAGAAAGATAGAGGGCTGGAAGGAATGAAGGAAGACATTGAAGGAATGAAGCGGATAATTTGGTCTCATTCCACAGCTATCCGGCTGCTCGAAAACCTCATGAGTCATGCATTACCCGATCTCCAATCCCAACAAAATAGGGGATTGCCTAGTGATACTATGGCTAACCCCAAAAATGGAGTTTGAATGCTGACTTGCATCGTACCACGACGTTAACTAAGGCGCTGCTTGGGAAGCAGCCCAATGTTTTAATTGCCTTTGTTTATATTCTGGCAAAATAATGGTGTGTTGTTTATACAAGTTGAAGTGTGGAAGGTGTTCCAAAAAATACAGGGTGGCGAGCAACAAGCCCAATTGGCGAATCGCTAAGGATGACGGTGAGTCCGACCTAATCCACCGTTAGACTTAAGATATTCAAAAAGAAGTCTGTAAAACTCGGTGACCCCGACGTGGACTGCCGTTTGGACACCATATTAATTGTAGGTCCTGTAAAACTCGGCGATGTAAACGACTATTCAGTAAAATGCCGAGAGGTTCGACGATCATGACTAATGTCGCCGAATGGGCAAGAACTTGATGGTTTTTTGGGCCACAGGTTTGAAAATTCTAATTCATTCACGTTCCCACACTTGTTATCTTCCAAACTCACACCTGCACTCTAGTCTCTATATTTCTAACATTATTAGAATATTATTATTGTTGATTTTTGCTCAGAGTTGGATTACATTGCGTCCTAGCATTTCAAAGTACTTTCATCAGCATAAAAGGTTGGTTTTCCCGAACCCCGAGGCTATTTTGAAAAAAATGTTCTCTTATTCGATTGGGCTTATTGAATTGATGTGTGTTGGGCCTCTCTGATAGATTTAGGTTGTTGAAATGCCAAATTTGATTTGTAAATCCTGTCTATCTTATCTTGATCTTTGTGCTCCCATTTTGTTGCGCGTAAAAATGAGTTATATCTTGTGGGGCTGTGCATGCGTGGTGTTTACCATGATTAAGAAGTATGGGTGTGAACTTAATTGTCGTAGTGCATAGTTTAATTATGTTTTTGGGGGTTGCGGAATTGGAGTCGAGAAAATAGATGGGAAATAGGCATGATGGGCCGATTGGCGAGCTGGGCCGAGCTCGCCAAACCACTCAGTGGTTCGCCTAATGACCCCATCTCGCCTTTAATTTCATGTTACTTGAGATATGGAATCTGCAACTTTCGGCGAGAAGTCCCTGATCACCAAAATCATTTGGCGACTCGCTGGAACTCTCCTCGATTGCCCTTTGTCTGCACTCTCGAACCCTTACGCACTGGAACTTTCAGCGGACAAACTCTTGATCGCCGAAAGTAGTTGGTGATTCGCCGAAAGGCATTCCTATCGTTGACTTGCCTTAATTATTTAACCAACCCCATCGGCGAGCTTCACTTATCTCGCCAAAGAGGTTTGGGACCCGCCGACTGGATCGGTGAGTCTGTCTGTAGTGAAATTTTTTGTGCTGTCATTTGACCTTCTACGAATTCTTTTGCAAATATGGTACGTACAAATCTAACCGAACCACCCCAACAGAAGGCAAAGGGCATTTAAATAAATGAAGGAGGATCAAACCCTCCAAAGAGGAGAGGGGATGACCTCCAACCGGGAGACAAAGGCAAGAGGAGGAAACATATAGCTAAAAAAGGAGTTGTTGTTGAGCCTGATTTCTCTGAACCAGAGGATGAATAACTTTTGATTAACCGAAGGGATACGCTCCGGGATAGATCTCAGTCCACAACCACCAATATTCCCTCATCTTCCACTCCTCGGTCTACAGACTCAGTGCTAGAAATCTCTAATTACCCTGACACTCCTTCTAGTTCCTCCACCGAGGCTTCTGAACAAATGGAAAGGTGATGGTTTACGGACCATCATATAGGAGAAGTTACTATCTACGGATGTTCTGGATGAGAGGCATCCTGATGTTCTTGAAACTCTTTGATACCATGGATTCGAGCAGTTCACACGGCCCCGAGGCCCTTACATTCCTTTTTGGGTAAGAGAGTTTTACACTGCTTATGGGGACTTGGTGCCGAAGAACAAGAAGAAGGCAAGTGAATTTCGATCGGTGAAGTCGGTCATGGTCAGAGGTAAGGAAGTGGAGTGTCACAGTGAGCACATTAATGATGTATTGGGTAGACCATTGCACTCTGTACTTCGTTATGAGGGGTTGCCGATTGTACAGTCCCTTGATGATTTGAAGGGTTTGTTGGCTCTGATGATTTCTTACATCACCCCAAGGTGGATGGATGCATGAGCTCCTATTGAGAAGAGGGACATGAACATCGCCTCCAGGTTTTAGTTTTGCTTCATCAGTAGCACCGTCATGCTATCCCAGAACGAGTCTATTATGTGACATCCTAAGGCGGCTTGCCTTGGTTCAATCATAGCCAGGAGGCGGATCGATCTTGTAATGTTGATGTCACAAGAGATGGCCTTGAGAGCCAAATAGAAGCTGACATCTCTACCTTTTCCAGTTCTGGTCACTGAGCTGTGCCGGCAAGCTGGAGTACCTCGTGAAACTACGAGGGATGTTGAGGTCACCCCATCTTCCTCCACCGATATCTGGCGTATCGAGGCCGAGTTCACACGAGAGGAGGTTGACAAGAGGAGATCAACTCCAACAGACACTTCTCCAGAGGTCAATGTTGACTCATTACTAGTAGAGGCATATTTGCCTACACCAGCCTCTGAGCCCTCAGGTATACCCGCTCCTTCTTCCTCTTCTTCATAGATCCCAGGTGCTTCTTCCTCCTCCCAGCCTTCCAGGATTACTCAGGCCATGATCCTGAAGATGGGACAACTGGCCTATTCAGCGGATGCAAGAGCGACTCGATTGGACAGATCCATTCCAGGGAAGATCGATAGTGCTATCTTGGCTGCACTGACCCCCCCTTAGGGCCTCTTTTGATAATCTTGCTTCTAGAGTCACTGCTTGTGAGACCATACAGGGAGGCACATCCGAGGTTTTGACTTCGAAAACCGAAGTGACAGATTTGAGTAAGGACGTAGAATATCTTAAGTCTACTGATTTCACTTCACTTCTAGAGGCTGCTGATGACAGGGATGCTCCTGGGACTTTAGGGATTCCTCTAGATACCACCAGAGATGTGCAGAGAGGTGGCACAACACAGGTAAAGTCAGATGCAGAGACCGATGATGAGATGGTAGCAGTACATAAGGAGAAGATGAGAGACAACCGAGATGATAGCATATTTAGAGATTTGCTAGATCTTTTAGAGACTGTCGTGCAGCCAATGCTCCATACATTGCCTACTGAGACGTCCACAACAACTCCTAGTAGATCTGGCACTGCTATTCCATCTGAGGCTACTCCGGGTACTGATGCCCTGACAGATAGAGAGACTGCGTAGACAAGACTTTCTTTACCGCCCTCTCTGTCTTACTTACTTTCACTTTTGGATACTTTATTTTATTTGCATTTGAGGACAAACGCTTTTTTTATTTGTGGTGTGGTGAGGCCCACCTTTTGTGTGCTACTTGTGACTCGTGTTTTTCTGTATATATTTGGGTCGTTCTGTTTAAAAATTGTGTTTGATATAATGTTTCGGTGGATGCTTGAGCTTACGACTCGCTTTTATTTTAAATTGGAAAAATGATTTCGACCCATCCTATAATTTTTGCCACCCCTTCTGTGTTGAATATGGCAGTTCTTTTGCAAAATTTGAGTCTCGATTCTGATCAATAGTGATGACTCAAATAGTGCTTTCAATCAAACAAACATGAATGTACGGCTACGATGAGGCCCATCTCGTTGTGATTATCCATGTATCAAATTGATTCTCCTGTGATGACCGTTGCACACTAGCGAAAGTGTGGAGTCTTGTTTGACTGTAGATTGGCCTAGTGAGATGAGCTTACTTTGAACCATGCATGAATACACCTAGAATTTGCCCCGTTGGTCCGATCAACAAAGTGATGTGAACTCTTCATATGATCTTAGGCAATTTTAAAGAGTGTGAACTAATTTGACATATACCTCTTTTGTCACCTACCTTGTAAGTGTGTGAACCTCTCTTGAACATCACTTGAGCTTTACCTTTCTTTGGAAGAAACTTGATAGAATCATAACCTTTCTTTACCCATAATCCTCATGAAGTTGTGGTTAGTTGAATAACCAACTTAGGCCAAAATCCTAAGTTGGGGGTGTGGTGAAAAGAAAAGGTAAGTAAAGAAGTGCAAGAAAGTCCCTCTTACCCATGGTTTTGAGAAAAATGGAACCCCTCCATACAAAAAAAAAAGAGGAAAGAAAAAAGAAAAAATAAAAAAAAGAATGAAAAAGAAGTGGAATAAAGTTGTGAAAACACAAAGAAAATGGGGTTTCCAAACAATCCATGGAAAGTGAATAATAGGATGACTTATGAGCACTAAATAAGATGATGAAAGAAGAGGAAAGGAAGTGTTGTGAGTACCACATTTCACGAGGATGAAAGTCACTGAGCCTAAATGACCATACCTTTGCACTCAGCCCCATTACAAGCCTTGTAAAAGACCTTTTTGATCTTGAGTGAGCTTAAACAAAGGTTGATCGGAAAATACGGGTAAACCTATGGGTGAAAACATGCTTTGTGTTCTTCTTTGTGACAGTGAGCGTTGCATTTGATTACGGAACTGTAAAGTGCAAACCCTTGTGTGTGAATATGGAATCATTCCTTGTGTAAGGTAATTTTAACACTTTGGTTGAGCTTGAACTTGCATTTGAAGCAAGTATTGTGAGCATGAGATTCTTTGGTATTTGTGTGTCACAACTTGAATCTTTGGGTACACATTGGATCTTTGCATAAGTAAATTGAGTCTTGTGTAGCTTTGTTCGAGACCTCCTTTTTGAATGGCTGAACTTGAGTTTACTTGAGGACAAGCAAAAGTTTAAGTTGAGGGTGCTTATGAGTCCACAAATTGGACTCATTTAGGGCTATAATTTAATAGAAATTGTGTCCTCAAATGCTTATTTTATCTCAATATCTGATGAAAACCCTTAGGTTTTAGGTATTTGAACTTTGAAGGAAAGCATGGACACTACGTCGCAAAAAGGGATGAAAAGGCTGAAAGGAATAAAGAAATGAAGGCCTGAGGTTCGCCGAGTTCACTTGGCGAGTCGCTGAAGGGTCTTACTTCTCCTATTATTCCAGTGTGTTGAGCCCTGAATGAAAGGATCAAGTCGGCGGAAAAAGGAGCAGTCGGCGCATCACCAAGACGGCGATGAACTACACCAAAAGGCGAATCACCGAGTTGATCGGTCATTTCGACTAACGACCCCGAATGATATGCTGCAGCACAAATCTGTGAAAACTATAAATACTACTTAGATTTGTAGTTTTATGAGTGGAACAATCATTATGATTTTCATATAGAATAGTACTTTTAGTATTTTTGCACTAAGTTTGAGAGGATTTTGAAGAACTTGAAGACTCAAAGGTTTTCATCTCCAAGAATTTTGGACTTGGGTCTTGTGGATTCTTCACTATTGACTTGTTTTAAGATTTAAATCTTCATACACACTTGAATGCAAACTTATTTTTGTATAAATTTTTATCTCTTTAGCATGTCTAGCTAAAATCCCATTTCTTGGGGTGTGATTTTTTGAATATGGGTTTGATTAGTTGTTGGGTATTGCTTGTTGGTGGTTTATTTGTTGTTTTGATGTGATTTCATTTAGTAGTTGTGGTGGAACTTACTGAAATTGTAGTTTCAAACATGATTTCACCTTTATGTTTTCGGCTTGCTTGAGAGAGAGGTCGTAAATCTAAGACTACTAAATTGATGGCCAGTGCGAGTGGGTCGACATGAGGTTCAACTCGAGAGAGTGAACCCTAGTCCCATGTCAACACACTCATCTCAATAGAGTGAGTGGGTTAAGGCGGAGGCTTTTCTTCATGACGCAAGTGGGTGTCTGAGAGGAACCCGCTTGAAACGGGTAAAGTTGCTCGAGAGATAGAGCTTATCCCCTTTAAAGTCTAGCCTAGTCACAAATACTTAATGAATTTACTACCAAAAGAATGTACCCAATGATTTAGTCTATCTCGTATTTCTATCACATCCCAAGAATCTCGTGTCCATATTAGTATCCTTCTTTATTTTCACAGTTTTTTCTGATTTTTGCTCACTTGTTACAAATCCCCATTGTTAATTGACACTTTTGTGTTACCCCTTACATTTAACATGTTTATATTCGATAATATTTTTAGCTATGACTAATTAGAAATTAATTTTATTTTTCTATTAATTTTCAAGCCCACTCCCTTGGGGCTCGACCCCAACCCTTGGTTGGGTTATTATACTATTGTACGATAATAGACACTTGCATTGGAAGTTGTGTCTTCATTACGCAAACATTAGGGGTGTTAATGAGTCCACAATTTTGACTCATTTAGGGTTATATTTTGATTGAATTAGTGTCCTCAAATGCATATTTTGTCTCAATATTTAATGTAAATCCTTAAGTTTCAGGTATTTGACTTGAAAGACAAAGCATGGACGCTATCGAGCAAAAGGGAACAAAGCAGCAGAAAGAAGGAAGAAAAGACGGCCTGAGGATCTCCTAATCCATTAGGCGAGTCTCTGAATGGCCTTAACCTCTCCTAAAGTTCCAGTGTGCTGAGCCCTGAAGGAAAAAATCAAGTCTGCGAGGAAAGGGAGCAGTCGGGGCATCACCAAATAGTTCCGCGAAGCAATTCGCTGTCGCCCAATGTTTCAAAATGCGAAGATGCTGAAGGAAAAAGTTGAAAGGCGATGAACCAGAACAAAGGGTGGATCGCCGAGTGTATCAGCGATTCCTACTAACTCTGCCGAGTGGTCTTTCGCAACACAAATTTTCTAAAACTATAAATACCTATTTAATTCTATAGCTGAAAAAAAGAAAGTGATAGAGAATTATTACTGAGACTTAGAATATTTTCAGTTTTTAGTTCTTAGAGTTTTTGGGAGACATTGTTCTTGAGCTTGAAGGTTTTCAACTCCAATAAATTGGAAGTGGGTATCCAAGAATCTTCATCCTAGACGTGTTTAAAAAAATTATCTATCGCACCCACTTGATGGAAACACTTGTTGGTATTGATTTCTATTTCTTTTTCATGTCTAGCTAAAACCCCAATTCTTGGGGTGTTATTTTGTGAATATGGGTTAAATTTTCTGTTGGGTATTGCTAATTGTTAGTCTAGTTGTTGTTTAAATGTGATTTCATTTAGCAGTTGTGTTTGAACTTAATGGGATTGTAGTTGCAAATACGATTTCATCTTAGTGTTTTTGGGCTTTGCTCGAGAGAGAGGTCTTAAAACTAAGACTACTAAGTTGATAGCTGGTGGTTATTGGGTCATTGTGGGTTCAACTCAAGAGTGTGAATCCTAGACCTTCTCCCACACATTCAGCTTGAGAGAGTGAATGAGCTAAGGTGAAGGCTGTGCTTAAATGCTGCAACTCGGTGTTCGAGAGAAATCGAGTTGATTAGGGGTAAGTTGCTCGAGAGAGAATTTACCCCAGTAAAGTCTAGCCTAGTTAAAAATATTCAGTGATTTACTATAAATAGCATTTACCCAATAGTATATGTTATTCCATATTCCTATCACATCCCAAGAATCCCGTCTCCCTATCTCACATCTTTATATTTTTTCTATTTTTGTTCACTAGTTGAATATAAAAAAACCCTCCTTTGATAATTGATACTTGTGTCAACCCCTAAATTTATTATGTTTTTACTCGTTAATGGTTTTAACTATGGTTAACTTTAGCATATTCACGCTTAACTCTTAATTCTCAAAAACCGCTTGATGATTCCACCATTCGGACTCATTTAGGGCTTCATTTTAATAGAATTACTGTCCTCAAATGCATATTTCTTCTCAAGAACTAAAGTAAATCCTTATGTTTCAGGTATTTGGAGTTTGAGGCAAAGCATGGACACTACTTGGCAAAAAGGAACAAAACGGCTGAAAAGACGAAGAAAAGAAGGCCCGAGGATCGCCTAATGCATTCGGTGAGTCACCAAATTGCCTTTATCTCGTGCAAAGTTCTAGTGTGCTGAGAACTGAAGAAAAAGATCAAGTCAGTGATGAAAAGGAGCAGTCGGCGTGTCACCGAACAGTTCCACGAGGCAATACTATATCGTCCAATGATCCAGAACGCAAAGATGTTGTAGGCAAGAGTTGAAAGGCGATGAAGCAGACCAAAATGAGGATCACCAAGTGCATCGGCGATCCCGACCAACGGTGCCGAGTGATCCTTCACAACACATTTTTTTACAACTATAAATACTAGTTTGAATTTTCATCTATGTATGCAATTTCAGATACAACATTTTATTTTTTTCTAAGTTTCAAATAGAGAGACCTTGTTCTTAGCTTTTGAAGATTTGAAGACTTCCAATTACAAGAAATTGGAAGTGGGTATTGAAGATTCTTCATCCTAGACACGTTTAAAGTGAATATAAATCATACCCAGTTGATATTACTTCAATTTGGTCTCATTTTCTTCCTTTCCTCTATGCCTAGCTAAAACCCCAATTCTTGGGGTGCGATTTTGTGAATATGGGTTAAATTTCTTATTGTTAGTCTATTTACTGTTTAAATGTGATTTCATTTAGTAGTTGAGTTTGAACTTAATGGGATTGAAGTTGCAAATATGATTTCATCTTAGTGTGTTTGGCTTGCTCGAGAGAGAGGTTTTAAAAGTAAGACTACTAAATCAATAGCCGGTGATTATTAGGTCGTCATGGGTTCAGCTCGAGAGAGTGATTCCTAGGCCTTCTCCCACATATTCATCTTGAGAGAGTGAATGGGCTACGACGGAGGCAGTGATTAAAATCAGCAACTCGGTGTTCGAGAGAAACCGAGTTGATTCGGGGTAAGTTGCTCGAGAGAGAAGTTAGCCCCACTAAAGTCTAGCCTAGTTACAAATTTTCAGCAATTGACTATTAATAGAATTTACTCGATTGTGTAGTTTATCGCATATTCCTATCACATCCCAAGAATCTCGTTTCCCTATATTCACATCTTTCTATTTTCGCTATTTTAGTTGTTAATCGACTACAAACCCCCACTTGATAATTGACCTTCGTGTCAACCCCTTAATTTATTATATTTTTACTCGATAATATATTTAGATCTAGTTAACTCTAACATATTCACACTTAACTCTTAATTCTCAGAAACTTCTCCCTTGGGACTCGACCCCAACCCATTCGATTGGGTTGTATTACTATTGTACGATCGTAGAAACTTGAATCAGAAGTTGTGTCTCGATTACGCAAACATCAAAATGGCACCACTGCCAGGGAGTGGTGTTACTTGAGAATTTCGAGTTGACTCGAATTTCGCTTTTGTTAATCGTAGTTTACTTACTTATTTTTAGTTTTATTTTGCTTGTTTGTGTATTGAAATAGGAAAGATGAGTATGAATGGTAACTATGGGTACAAACTGGACCAAGTCTTATATTCTCTTTACCCAGAGCCAAAAGAGGGGTGGCCTCATGAAAATGAGGCAAACCTCACTAATGGAACTTGTGTGAGGAGTTGCGTCATGGCACGACATTAAATAAGGCGCTTCTTGGGAGGCAACCTAATGTTTTACCAATTTATGTTTATTTTAGAAATAATAGTGTGTTGATTGTGCAGGTTAAAGTGCGGAATATGTTTGAAAAGAGCAGTTTGGCGAGCTAAAGGTCCAGTCAGCGAATCGTCGAAGAAAATTTCAATGTGGAGTCTGTACAACTCTCCGAGCGCAGGAAATTATTGGCGAATCACCGATCTGGTCGGTGATCGCGATCTAGTCCACCGTTTGGACCCCAATTTAATTGGAGGTCCTATAAAACTCAGCGAGGTAAGTGATCACTCAGCGTGTCACCGAGTGGTTCGGTGAGCACGACTAATGTCACCAAATGGGCTAGAACTGGACTTTGTTTTAAAAAAAAAAACAAGGCCAACTTTCAAACTCTACACTTTCCCTCACTTTAGACCTTGACAAACTCACACCCGTTTAGTAGTTTATATATTTCTTGCATTTTTTTCCTGTATTTGAGTTTTTTATTGGTGCTCAAAGTTGGATTACATTGCCGCCTAGCATTTCAAAAGTATTTTAATCGGCATCTAAGGTTGGTTTTCCGAACCCCGAGTCTATTTATATCAATTTTGTACTCATTTGCAACATTATTATCTTGATTGAAGTGTGTTGGGTCTCTTTGATAGGATTAGTATATTTATATGCCTGAGTGTTAAAATCCCTTATTCTTATGCTTTAAAATGAATTAAATTTTGTGCGGTTGTTCTTGCATGTTGTTTAAGTTAGTTAGGTGAAGTCTGAGTATCTTGTATTTGTGCCAAAAGACGTAATTTGCCCAATGATAGAGGGAGTGATGTCATTCTTAAGGGCAAAAGTCATCAATTGGCCAAATTTGACAAAACCGAGAGAAGTCTGAGTAACCCAGGGTAATGGGTGTTATGGGTTTTGCTTTAATTTAACTAGTGCATGCTTTGATTTTGTTTTGAGTGGTTGCGGTGTTGAATTTGAGAAGTTGGGTTGAAAGTAGGCACGTTGGGTCGTTTGGCGAGCTGGGACAAGCTCGCCGAACCACTCTACGGTTCCCTAAATGTCCCCATCTCACCTTTAATTTCATGCTTCATTTGATATTGGATTCTGTAACTTTCGGCAAGAAGCCTGAGGTTGCCGATGGCACTCGATGACTCGCCGAAAGTCTTCTTGATCGCCTGTTGTGTACACCCCTAAGCCCTTTTTGCACTATAACTTTCGGTGGTTTAGCACTTGCTCACCACAAGCTATCAGCGATTCACTAAAAGGCCATTCCCATTTCCGACTTGCCATAGATATAAAGCCAATCATTTAGGCATGCCCGATCTAGCTCCCTAAAGCGATTCAGCGACTCGCAGGCCAGTTTTGCGAGTCTGTCTCCAACAAATTTTTTTTGCTTTTGTTTGAATATTTTCTAACTTTTTCTCGATGCTTTATAGACATGGCTAGACCAAATGTTCTTGGGAGAAATGTGCCACCCCAAAAAATAAGAGCAAAAAATTTCAAAATAAATGAAGGGAGGTCAAATGCTCCCAAGAAAGGAAGTCAAGAACCTCCACCTAGAGACAAAGGAAATGGCAAGAGGCCCATTTATGACAGGGAGACTACTCCACGAGGTTCCTCTATTCCTTTATTGACCCGAGGATTCTATGTTGTAGTGCAAGTGTAACACCCCGTATCCAGAACAGACCAAAAAATGCAGACTTTGAGAAGTTGCAGGTGCAACCCACGGTTGCCATCCATGGACCGTAGGTGAGACCACGGCCCGTGCTGGTGCTCCGTGGTTCACCACTGCAACCCCTCTCCAAACCCAGCTCAGAAATTAGCTAAGTCTCGACTCACGGACAGACCTACGGTCCGTAGATCAGACCACGGACCGTGGTCTGTGTCCGTGGATCGAGACCTCCTTTGCCCAGC
>JAJOOO010020057.1:0-13106 GCA_029582685.1 Solanum piurae
GGGTTAGCTTGGGATCACTTGTGGTCCTAGGTCCCGTGTCCGCGTCTCGGGGGTAATCTCGGGGCTTGACAGCTGGCGCGCCGCCCCAGCCCCTGTATAATGGGTGTCTGATTGGGTGCACTGCTCGCGCGCTGCCCCAGCCTCCATTTAATGGGGGTCATATTGGGCGCACTGCTGGTGCGCCTCCCTAGCCCAAACCCAAAAACTTTTGAAATTTTCTTCTTCGATTTTTTGCCCTAATTCACCTTGAATCGATTGATTTCTTCCAAACTCTCTTACAATCGTATACCCAACATAAGTACATAAAAATATACTCAAAACAACCCTTAAACTATTAACATTCATCTAAAGAGCTCCTCAAACCCATCCTAATTAAAGAACTGAAGCAACACTTCAAGAATTCTTATCAAGATCTTAAATTTCTCAATATTTATGGATAGATTCGCAAAATAAACTCAAGATTGGCGTGTGGGTGAACAAACCCAACACTATTAAAACTTACATACCTCTTAAGATCGAATCCTTGGCAAAAACACCTCGAAGATTGCAAAAATCTTGATCGTTCTTCCTTTTCTCCTCTTTTCCTCTTATTGAACTCCTCTATAAACCCTAAGTGTGTTTAGGAATAACTAAAACTAATTCCAATCATTTTAGACCCCTAAAAGGTTAACAAAAATGAGCTAGGCTAGTTGGTAAGGAAAAGACAAAAATACCCCTCGTTAATTCGGGTAACTTTCCTTAACTGGACAGGATGAACTCAAATGGGCATATCTCCCTCATCCAAAGTCGGGCTTTAGCAGACTCGGCGGCATTGGAAAGAGGACTCAAAGATATTTCATTTGATATCTTATGGGTCTCCTAACTAATCTTGTGCTAAAAGTTATGGTCATTTGAAGTTGACCCAAAACTTAAAAGAACTTAGGAATAACTTGAAGGAATTCTCTTTAGTTCTTTTTGGAGCTCAAGGTGCTACATCTAGTGACCTTAAAACTTAAGAAAATTTTCAATTCATCGGTAGAATCTTACTCACAACAAAGAATGGGTTGAGTCTTAGCTCAAAAAAATTCTGGGGGGTTACATCTTTCACAAAGGGTCATCGCTTTCACAACCTTCGTGATAGAGAGAGTCTGCTCGCATCCGTGAAGGGATAGGTAGTCTGACAAACACATTTGCGATGAACTATTTATGATCACGACCTTCGCGGTAGTGAAGATTGGTTCACGAAAGCGAAGGTCATATTTTTTGGGGTTCACTTTGGCGAACCAGAGGTCGATTTTGTGACATCATACCCTTTTTGGCCTGTAATTTCGGGTTTTACCCCCATTTTTCCCCATTTTAAATTTTAGAGAACCCCTGGAGATGATATTGAAGTGATATTTTTGTGCTAAATCGTTAGGGTAAGCCTTTGTGACTCTAAAACTTCAATTCCCCTTTTATCATTTATAAAGTTTAACATCAAAACATGGGCTTTTGATTGACCAATGATATGGTTTTACAAGAACTCGAGTTCTAAAATAAAATGGTTATTGTGAACTGATTTTAAATCATTTTTCGAAATAGTTTTCCCCAAATAGTTCCAAATTCATTCGGTAACATTTTCAAGCAAATATTTTTTGATTCAAACCTCAATTTTGGAATTGCAGTTTTGAGTGGCTTTGATCCAATTTTGAAAATGTATAATTTGGGTGTTGTTATTTGTAGAATCTTATTGTGATTACTTGATTGAACTATATTGTGTGGGTTTTTTGATTTTTTAGAAAAGGAAGACTCCAGTCTTGGACTGACTTTTGATTGAATTGAGGCAAGTGATATTCTAAACCCTATAAAGCTTGTAGAATCTTGTATTTCTGTTAATTGTGTATTGATTGATGAAAAACCATGATGGCATTATTGTGGACTTGAATTACTTGAGTTGTTGTCTCTTTCTTATGGTGTAAAATTACTTATTTGCATCGATTGTTGTGCACCGTGATTAGACATGTGATGAATATGTCGAAGGAAAATGGTTCCGACAAGTGATATTATATAAATCCAAAGGAAAATGGTTCCGACTAGTGATTTATTCCGAAGGAAAATAGTTCTGGCTAGTGATATTGTGCCAAAGGGAAATGGTTTACTTGATACTTGTTGGTTATTGAACTTTGACCATTAAACTGTGGATGTTTAGCTTTGTGAACTGTGAATTGTAAAACTGTTAGGTTTGACTAATTTCTATGCAGGTTGTAGTTTAAGGAGGTTCGGTTGGGATCAAAGGAATACTTATATTTTAGCTTAGTATTGTTTTGTTTAGTAGGTTACTTTCTGAGTACCGTGTTGTTTGGTACACACTCCTTGCTTCTGCACTTGTGTAGGTTCCCAATCCAGATCTGTGTGATTGCTCTTCTTCTATTTTTGAAAGACTTTGAGAGGCAACTGCTTGTCATCCCAACGAACCCTCTTGTTCCATCTTTTGTGCTTTGTTCTATTCTAGATACAATAACATTGAGACTTGTACTTCCAGATTTCGGGATACATTAGAATGACTATGTTTTCCGCTATTATGTTAATCTTGTTTTACTTTCCACATTTCTTTCATGTTTTTTGAATTTGAGGCCGACTTGACTTGGTGGAAGTAGATTTGTATCATCACGTCCAGTTTTGGATCATGAAATTTATGGTCACTATTATTCGAACATTAAAATGAGGATTATCCTTAATCAAAAAGGTCTTCATCCTATTTAATTCTTTCCATGATAAATAGACATGGGGCCTTGAGCCATGTTGAACCTGAAAGAGACATCAAACATTAGAATAAAAATATATATAAAAATATTCTTAGTTAAAATCTAACTTTATTGTTTATTGATGTACACATAGTTACAAGTTAGATTTGACAAAAATATATAGTAAGGAAAGACCATATTCTAAGGGTGTGTTTTTGTAACACCCCGCTATTTGAAAGAGCTAGAATTAGAATGAGCCATTTTTGTAAAAAATAAAAATCTGAAATTTGGCAAGATATGTTAAGTATGAGTTTTGGGTCAACTTCAAATGACCATAACTTTTAGTGCAGGATGCTTTAGGTGGGCTAAAGGATATAAAATGAAAGGTCTTTGAATTATCTTTCCAACGCCACCGAGTTTGCTAATTTTTGAGTTCATATGACAGAGATACGCCCGTTTGAAGTCGGGCAGTCTGGAGAAGGAAAGTCACCCGGATTTAAGAGGGGTATTTTGGTCTTTTCCTTTCCCAATTATATTATTTCCTTTTTAGAAATTAATCAGGGGTCTAAACTGAATTTATTCAGTTTACGCACTCAAATTTCACGCTAGGGTTTTTAGAGAAAGAACTCAATAGGATAAAGGAGGAGAAAAGGTCAAGATTTGTCAAGTTCTTGAAGGTTTCGCTGCGGATTTCGCCAAGAGTTGATCCCTAAGAGGTATTTGAGTTCACATAGTGTTGGGTTCGTTCACCCACGCACCAATCATGTTAATTTCATCATATTTTCGTCCTAAAAAGTTGAGGATTTGATGTTCTTGAATTGTGTTCTTGTAATTGCCTTCATTCTTGATATTGGATGGAATTAATGAGTTTCTTGAGATAGTCTTAACAATTTTAAGAGTTATTTTGAGTTAGATTCTTAGGTACATGTATTGGCTAACTGAATCTAAAGATAAATTAAGAAAAAGAATCGAATTTAGTTGAATTAAGAATAGAAAATGAGTTGAAAAAATCATCGGGGTTGCTTGGGGAGGTCTGGCGCGGTGCGCCCCAGATGCGCTAGAGGGTCTGGGGAGGCACGCTAGTAGTGCACAATTGAGTCTCTAAACATTATGGTCTGGCTCCCCGTGCTAGCAGTGTGTTGGGGTCGCCTGCCCCACCTGATTTCCATCGTTTAGCATGTCTGAGTCCTTTTAAAGTGTACTAACACTTCCTATCGATTCTAACTACTATAATGACTTTTAAACATCTAGAAATCATCCGTACACATGAATCATAATCTTGAATCCATAAATTCAAATTCAAGGAAAGTTAGGAGCCAAGTCTAGAGAGTTCTTAGAGTCATTTAAAAAGTCTTTTACAAATGTTTTTAAACTTGTTTTAAAACTTGAGCAATGAGTTGAGTAAGAGTAAGAGCGAAGATCATTTTCTTTAAAAGATTATATGGAAACTATGTAATCCCAAAGAGTAATTTTTTCATATTTAAACAAGAGAAGAAACACCAATTTCCAGGAGAGATTTTGAGCTAGTTTTTGAGTAATAATCTCAAACCACAGAGAAAGAGTTACGGTTTTAAACATATAAGTTGAGTATATTTTGGGAGTAGTATTGAGCACCTATATGGGGATGAGTTCATAATAACTCAAGTCTCCATAAACCATGTAGCCAACGTGGGTAGAAAGGATCATACATATTAGATGACTCATTAATTCTTTTAAGCATAGCTTAGTGGATCCACTTAGTTGAGGGGTTTTATATCCCAAAAGTTATATGACAGTTCTGGCAGCATGGGCGAGACGTTGTATCATCACATAGCTCATAGTAATGGTTGTCGGTTAAAGAATCTCCCAAATAGAGTTTATTTTTGTATTCTTATGTACAACTGAGATACAATTGTATTTTCCAATACTTTTAGATGTTATCTACTGTTTTAAATGCTTTATATAAATTGCATCTTTACTGTTGTTTATTTCTGCGTTTAGTTGAATATCCATGAGTTGAGTAAAGTTGAGGTAAGAGTTTCTTTCAGATTCCAGTTCAAGCTTATGTGTTGTTTATATTTCCCTATCATGCTCATACATTCAATGTACTGACGCAGTTTTGCATGCATCATTTTATGATGAAGATACAGGTAACCAGGATCAACATCCAGTGCTTCGTTGATCCAATTGAGCATTTTAGAGTCACTTGGTGAGCCTCCTTGCTTTACGGAGGATCCCATTTTATATTGTGTTAGTATTCAGCTGTTAGGATGATCGGGGTTCCCTCATAGTATTATTGTTTTGTTATAAGACTTGAGTGCCACTTTGTCTAGTTGAATGTTTATTTCTAAAACATTCTAAGTTATTTTGAGACACTTGAGTAAAGTTGCATTTGATTTCTTTTATTAATGCTTAAAGTCTTCCACTACGAGTCTAGCCAAGCCTAGGGTTCACTTGGGGCCAGCAATTGTTCTCGAGTGCCAAGCCCACCTAGGGTGTAGGCTCGTGGCGTTACAAAATTGGTGTCACAGCACAGATTTCAAGAGTCCTAAGTAGTCTATGAAGTCATATTTGTAGAGTCCTAGTTATCGGTGTGAAGCATGCCACATCTATAATTAGGAGACTGCAACATTTAGGAAAAATCTCACTTCTTTCATACTCATTTCGTGCGATAGAGTTTATCTCAAAAAATTTCTTTCTAATTCGTGCTTACACGTATCTTTCAGATCATGCCTCCATGAATATCTATGAAGGGTCATCCTGCTAGGAGGAATGTCGATGAACAAGAGGTACCCAATGCACCTGAAGTGCAACCCCAATGAGGGGTCACCAATATTAAGTTACGGGAAGCTATCCGGATGTTGAGTCAAGCTGTGACCAATCAAGTTCGGCAGAGAGAGAATCAATAGGAAGTGACTGATACTTCTAGGATCCGTGAGTTCTTAAGGATGAATCCTCTAAGCTTCACTGGTTCAAGGGTCACTGAGGGTCCCGAAAACATTATTGAAGATCTTCGGAAGTTTTTCGAGATTATGCATGTTGCTGATGCTGAGAGGGTGGAACTAGCTTTATACCAATTGAAGGGTGTCGCTATAATCTGGTTTGATCAATGGAAGAAGAGTAGAGTTGAGGGTGCACCACTAGTGAGTTGGGCTATTTTTGAGGAAGACTTCTTGGGGCGTTTCTTTCCCCGTGAACTGAAAGAAGCAAATGTACAAGAATTCCTTACTCTTCAGCAGGAATCTATGAGCGTGCACGAGTACAACCTTAAGTTCACCCAACTTTCCTGTTATGTTTCGGAGATGGTTATTGATTTGGGGAGTAGGTTGAGTATGTTTGTTGCTGGGTTGTCTCATCTGTCAAGTAAGGAAGGTAAGGCAACTATGCTAATAGGTGATATGGGCATAGAAAGGTTGATGATCCATGTGCAGTAGGTCGATGAGGATAAGTTGAGAGATAGAAAGGAGCTTAGAAACAAAAGGTGAAGACATTAGGGAATGGGTTCAGATAGTATAAGTGTAATGCCAACCAATCATCTTTACAACATAAGAAAAATAGACCTGCTCCATCATCTTCTAGTGTACCTACACCAAGGAACAAAGGTGAATTCAATAATTAGAATTCACAAAATTTCAGAGCTAGACCTGCACAGTCTCCAACTAGTGTGGCATATGGAGGTAATTGGGCTCCTACATGTGTTAAGTGTGGTAGGAACCACCCAGGAATGTGTCACTATGACTCCACTGGTTGTTTCATGTGTGGTCAAGAGGGTCACTTCATGAAAGAGTGTCCTAAGAACAGGCAGGGCAGTGGATATAGGGGTAATAGAGACCAATCTTCTCCAATTGCTCTAGCAGACAGAGTTGCACCTAGAGGATCTACTTCAGGGATAGGTGGAGGAGTGAACCATCTATATGCTATCACTAGTCTCCAAGAAAAAGAGAATTCTCCAGATGTTGTCACTGGTATGATCAAAGTCTTTACTTTTGAGTCTATCTTGTGTGACTCCTTCTGTTGCTATGATTTTTAATATAGTTCCAGAGTAACTTCTTGATCCCCTCAGTGTTTCTACACATATTGGTGAGTTTATTATAGCTGAGAGAGTTTATCATAATTGTACCATTTCCGTCAATCACAAGAATACCATGGCTGACTTAGTTGAGTTAGATATGGTAGATTTTGATGTCATTCTAGGTATGGACTGACTTTATGCCTGTAATGCCTTAGTCGATTGTAGAACTCGAGTTGTTAAGTTCCAGTTTCCTAATGAGATAGCTTTTGAGTGGAGGAGTAGTTCAACAGTGCCTAAGGGTCATTTTATTTCGTACCTTAAGGCGAGAAATTTAATTTCCAAGGGTTGTGTATATCACTTAGTCTGAGTTAATGACTCTAGTGTTGAGACACATCATATTCAGTTAGTTTCTATTGTGAGTGAGTTTCCAAAGGTCTTTCTTAACGATCTTCTCGGAGTCCATCCTAAGAGAGAAATAGACTTCGATATAGATATTCTTCCCAATACTCATCCTATATCTATTCTGCCATATAGAATGGCTCCAGCTGAGTTAAAAGAATTAAAAGAGCAATTCAAAGATCTTCTTGAGAAAGTTTTTATTCGACCAAGTGTCTCACCTAGGGGTGCTCCGGTTTTATTTGTGAGGAAGAAAGATGGTTCTCTTAAAATGTTCATAGATTACCATCATTTGAACAAGGTTACTATCAACAATAAGTATTCTCTTCCGAGAATCGATGATATTTTTTATCAAATTCAGGGTGCCACTTGTTTTTCTAAGATAGACCTCAGATCAGGCTATCATCAGTTGAGAGTAAGACAAAGGTATATCCCTAAGACAGCTTTCAGGACCCACTATGGTCATTATGAGTTCCTAGTTATGTCATTTTGTTTAACTAATGCTCCTGCAGCGTTCATGGACCTTATGAATAGAGTATTTAAGACTTATTTATATATGTTTTTTATCGTATTCATTGATGACATTCTAAACTATTCGAGGAATGAGGAGGATCATGCTAGTCATCTCAGAGTAGTTCTCCAAACTCTAAAGGATAGAGAATTGTATGCTAAGTTCTGTAAGTGTGAGTTTTGGCTTGAGTCTGTGGCATTCTTAGGTCACATTGTGTTCAGTGATGGAATTTGAGTTGACACTCAGAAGATAGAGGAAGTACAAAATTGGCCTAGACCCACATCTCCAACTGATATTAAGAGTTTCTTAAGGTTGACTAGATATTATAAAATGTTCATCGAGGGGTTCTCATATATTTCATCCCCTTTGACTAAGTTGACTCAGAAAAAAGTGAAGTTCCAATGGTCTGAAGCTTGTGAGAAAAGCTTTCAGGAATTGAAAACTAGATTTACTACTGCCCTAGTATTGACCTTACCAGAATGTATGCAGGGTTTTGTGGTATATTGTGATGCATCCAAAGTTGGACTGTGTTGTGTGTTAATGAAAAATGTCATAGTTATAACTTATGATTACAGACAACTTAAGGTTCACGGGAAGAATTACCCAACCCATGATGTAGAGTTGGCCGTTGTAGTGTTTTCTTTTAAGATCTGGCGTCACTATCTTTATGGTGTTCATATGGATGTGTTCACCGATCACAAGAGTCTTCAGTATGCCTTTAGTCAAAAAGATCTACATCTCAGACAGAGGAGGTGGTTGGAGTTACTCAAGGATTATGACATGAGTATTCTATATAACCCAGGTAAGGCTAATGTGGTTGCTGATGCTTTGAGCAGGTTGTCTATGGGTAGTACCACCCATGTTGAGGAAGAAAAGAAAGAATTAGAAAAATATGTGCATAGACTTGCACGATTAGGAGCTTGATTAATGGATTACAACGAAGGAGGAGTGGTGGTGATGAATGGGGTTGAGTCTTCACTAGTGTTTGAAGTAAAAGTGAAACAAGACCAAGATCGTATTTTTCTTGAATTGAAGGCAACTGTTCATAAGCAAAAACTGATGGATTTCGAACAAGGGGGAGATGGTCTATTGAGGTATCAAGGTAGATTGTGTGTACCGAAGGTAGATGAACTCCAAGAGATGATCATGGAGGAATCTCATAGATCCATATATTCTATCCATCCGGGTTCCCCAAAAATGTGTCGTGACTTGAGAGAGGTTTATTGGTGGAGTAGTATGAAGAAAGGAATTTGCAGAGTTTGTTGCTAAGTGCCCGAATTGTCAACAAGTTAAAGTAGAGCACCAATGGCCCGATGATATGGCTCAAAATATAGAGTTTCCGAAATGGAAGTGGGAGATGATCAATATGGACTTTATTACTAGTTTGCTGCAATCTCGCAGGCAACATGATTCTATTTGGGTGATTGTAAATCGAATGACAAAATCAACCCACTTTTTGCCGGTACAGACTACTCATTCAGTAGAGGATTATGCCAAGTTGTATCTTCAAGAGGTAATTAGATTTCATGGAGTTCTGGTGTCCATTATTTCAGATAGAGGTGCACAATTTTGGAAGTCACTCTAGAAAGGTTTGGGTTCGAAGGTGAACTTGAGTATTGTTGTTCATCCACAGACTGATGGTCAAGTAGAACATACCATTCAGACTTTACAAGATATGTTGAGGGCTTCTGTGATTGATTTCAAAGGAAATTGGAATGATCACCTACCTCTCATAGAGTTTATTTACAACAATAGTTATCACTCTAGCATCCAAATGGCTCCGTAAGAAGCTTTTTATGGGAGAAGATGCAGATCTCTTATTGGATGGTTTAAGGTTGGTGAAGCTGAGTTGATAGGACTAGACTTAGTTCATCAAGTTATTGAGAAAGTGAAGGTTATTTAAGAGAGATTGAAAACAGCACAGAGTCATCAAAAATATTATACAAGTGTTAGGAGAAGAGACTTAGAGTTTGAAGTAGATGATTGAGTTTACTTGAAAGTTTCACCCATGAAGTGTGTTATGAGATTTGGTAAGAAGGGTAAGCTTAGTCCCCGATAAATTGGTCCTTACAGGATATGCAAGAGGATCGGTAACGTAGCTTATGAGTTAGAACTACCCCAAGAGTTAGCAGCAGTTCATCTGGTATTTCATATTTCCATGTTGAAAAAGTGTATGCGCGATCCTTCCCTTATCATACCTACTGAAGATATTGGTATTATGGATATCTTATCTTATGAGGAGGTTCCTGTTCAGATTCTGGATAGCCAGATTCGCAAGTTGAGAATGGAGGAAGTAGCATCAGTCAAGGTTCTTTGGAGAAATCAATTTGTTGAGGAAGCCACTTGGGAAGCTGAGGAGGATATGAAGAAGAGATACCCACATCTCTTCAAATCCGAAGAAATTCCAAATTAATGTACTAATCATTTTCTTGGCATTTGTTTCAAGTTTGCATGTTGTATTTATATTTTTCTTGTTGGGTGTTTGAGCTGAATGTTAGATGTTACACCCCTAGCCTACTAAGAGTAATATCATTCGAGGACGAATGTTCTCAAGGCGGAGATATTGTAACACCCCACTATTTGAAAGAGCTAGAATTAGAAAGAACCATTTTTGGAAATAATGAAAATCTTAAATTTGGCAAGTTATGTTAAGTATGAGTTTTGGGCCAGCTTCAAACGACCATAACTTTTAGTACAAGATGACTTAGGTGGGCTACAAGATATCAAATGAAAGGCCTTTGAATTATTTTTTCAATGCCACCAAGTTTGCTAATTTTTGAGTTCGTATGAGGGAGATACGCCCGTTTGAAGTCTGGCTGTCTGGATAAGGAAAGTCACCCGGATTTAAGAAGGGTAATTTGGTATTTTCCTTACCCAATGAACTTCTTTCGTTTTTAGTAATTAATTAGAGGTCTAAAATGAATTAGTTCAGTTTACACACTCAAATTTCACGCTAGGTTTTTTAGAGAAAGAACTCAAGAGGAGAAAGGAGGAGAAATGGTCAAGATTTCATCAAGTTCTTGAAGGTTTCGTTGCGGAATTCGCCAAGGATTGATCCCTAAGAGGTATGTCAGTTCACATAGAGTTGGGTGCGTTCACCCATATTCCAATCATGCTAATTTCAGCATATTTTCATCCTAAAAAGTTGAGGATTTGATGTTCTTGAATTGTGTTCTTGAAATTGCCTTCATTCTTGATATTGGATGGAATTGATGAGTTTCGGGAGATAGTCTTATCGATTTGAAGAGTTGTTTTGAGTTAGATTCTTATGTACATGTATTGGGTTACCGAATCTAAAGAGAAATTGAGAAAGAGAATCAAATTTAGTCGAATTAAGATCAGAAAACGAGTTAAAAATTCATCGGGGTTGCCTGGAAAGGTCTGGCGCGGCGCGCCCCAGATGTGCCAGAAGGGGTGGGGTGGCGCTCCAGCTGTGTGCCAAGATTGAGTCTCTAAACTTTAGGGGATGGCGTCCCACACCAACAGTGCGCCATGGTCGTCTACCCCTACCTATTTTCCGTCGTTTAACCCGTCTGAGTCCTTCTAAAGTGTACTAACACTTCCTATAGATTCTAACTACTCTAAATGACTTCTAAACATCTAGAAATCATCCGTACACATGAATCATAACCTTGAATCCATAAATTCAAATTCAAGGAAAGTTAAGAGCCAAGTCTAGAGAGTTCTTAGAGTCATTTCAAAAGTCTTTTACAAATGTTTTTAAATTTGTTTTGAGACTTGAGCATTGAGTTGAGTAAGAGTAAGAGCGAAGTTCATTTAAAAAAAAAATTATATGGGAACTAAGTATTCCCAAAGAGTAAATGTTTTCACATTTAAACAAGAGAAGAAACACTGATTTCCAAGAGAGATTTTGAGTAATAATCTCAAACCACAGAGAAAGAGTTATGTTATTAAACATATGAGCTGAGTATATTTTGGGAGTAGTATTGAGCACCGATATAAGGATGAGTTCATAATAACTCAAGTCTCCATAAACCATGTTGCCAATGTGGGTAGAAATGATCATACTTTTTAGATGACTTATTAATGCTTTTAAGCATAGCTTTCTGCATCCACTTAGTTGAGGTGTTCAATATTCCGACAAGTTATAGGACAGTTCTGGCAATGTGGGCGAGACAGTGTATCATCACATAGCTCATAGTAACGGTCGTCGGTTAGAGAATCTCCCAAACAAAGTTTATTTTTGTATTCTCATGTACAACTGAGATATTATTTTATTTTCTAATAGTTTGACATGTTTTCTAGTGTTTTAAATGCTTTATATAAACAACATTTTTACTCTGTTTATTTCTGCACTGAGTTGAATTTCCATGAGTTGAGTAAAATTGAGGTAAGAGTTTCTTTCAGATTCCAGTCCAAGCTTATGTGTTTTTTAGATTTCCCCTCTCATGCTCGTACATTCAATGTACTGACACCATTTGGCCTGCATCATTTTATGATGCAGATACAGGTAACCAGGATTAGCATTCAGTGCTTCAATGATCCAGTTGAACATTTCAGAGTCAGTTGGTGAGCCTCTTTGCTTTTCGGAGGATCCCTTTTTATATTGTTTTAGTATTTCAGTTGTTAGGATGATCGTGGGTCTTGTCCTGACATCCCTCATAGTATTAGAGGCTTGATAGACAAATAGATATACTTCTTTAGTCTTTGCATTTCAATTGTTTTGTTATAAGACTTGAATGTCACTTTGGCTACTTGAATGTTTATTTCTAAAACATTCTAAGTTATTTTGAGACAGTTGAGTAAATTTGCATTTGATTTCTTTTATTTATGCTTAAAGTCTTCAGTTGAGAGTCTAGCTAGGCTAAGGGTTAGCTTGGGGCCAACAATGGTTCTCGAGTGCCAGTCCCACCTAGGGTGTAGGCTCTGGGCGTGACAGTTATTAGAAAATATGTAGATTTCTTACCATTAATTTTGATCTTTTGTGCCGTAGATATGCAAATATATATTCTCCTAAAATTATTTATGTATAATCTAGAAAAATAGTACAATGAGAGATGGGATGGAGTACGTTGGAGCTTGGAGGGTGAGAGGAGAAATTCAATATGGATTTCCACTTGAAGAACATGTTTTCCCTATTTACATTAAGGAATTCATTTCCTCAACATTTTTGGAACTTAATTTCCTAGAGAAAATATTTTCCTATCAAAATGCCATTGACAACATGAAGTTTCTTTTGGAAATAATATTCTAAAATAGAATTGTAGTGCTTCAATTTTCTTTAATAATCTTTACAAAATGTCAAAGTTCATTCCATAGAGGCACCCAGTGCATGCACAAAATCACTAACTTTATGTCACTATTTTTTTTGTCACAATTAGAGAAACAATTCATTATTCTAAATACTAACGATAAAGGCTTAATCTTTATAAAATTTGTTTCTCATTAATGAGGATGCTTTTATATTCTATAGTGATAAGGCACAAGTACCGTAGATTATAACTGAAATACCAGAGACACGTCTAAACTTTGCTAGTGTTCGATT